>KZ810046.1:10367-29468 GCA_000696205.2 Oncopeltus fasciatus
ATCAACAGGTATATATATACACTCAAGTGTAATTCATAAAATAAAGAAACTAAATTCGATATTTCAGCTTCTTTTTACAAACTGTTGGATGTGGTCGTTAATAACGGAAATTGGTCAAATGAGTGGGAGGTGTTTATTCGAAGTCATAATTAAAAACTCGCCTGTGTCTTCTTTATTGTGTCTAGTTAAAATTTCATAAATATTTATGAAACGTCATTGGTCTAAAATATAATTTTCTATCATATAAATGTTCGAAGGATGTAAATACCATAGAATTATTACGAAAAATGTACAAATAGGAAGATGTGTTTTCTTTTTATGCACGCTAAGTGATGGATGAGCCCCCCTTTTTTTTTAAAAACATAGGAACCAAATTCACTATTTAGAATTTTTATTGTCTTATAATCTGGGATGCCGCCAAGCCTTCCAACATCCAACGAATCCAGTCCTTTCAATCCAAAACCCTCCAAATGATTGCAAATGCTCCCTATTACGTATCCAATTCTTCCCTTCACCACGATTTTAATATTCCTTTCGTTCAAGACTTCATTCCTTCCCACTTCATCCTTTTCCACAGTAAACTGCCAAACCATCCTAATCCACTAGCACAGGAATTGTCCTGCAACTCCAACCCCTACAACCCTTGATAAAGGAAGACGCCTCTTGACTTTCTCGGATTATGATCTGTAATTAATTCGAGAATGGTGTCATTGGTCAGCTGCTCTCCTCATGCGATTGAAATGTAATGACTTTTTTTTTATGTGTATGTTTGTGGATAGAGGTGGGGGGGGAGGGGTAGAGAGAGAGAGATTTCAGTAGATCGCATTTTTAGTTTCTTGAATGTAAAATCGGTGAACATCAGTAGAAAGTTCTCGAGAGTCGCGTCATGATATCAACGTGAATAGCTTGATTTATCTAAAACCAAGTCTATTAATAATTTGTTAACTGATATTTAGCATATTTAGTTTTAAATAGTGCATTAAGCCATTATACTATGGAAAAATTTTATTTTTTATTTTAAATTTGTTAGAAATGTTTATTTATCATTGCTGAAGAAAGTAGTCATGGTTTCGGCCAGGATAAGAAATTTGAAGAGCTTAAAATTGTTGGGAAATTGTTTTATTATTGACAACGTTTCGACTTAACTGTAAGTCATCATCAGGATAGCGATGTATGCAGAGAGTTATTTATCAATATTTTTACTTCTTTTGATTTTAAATTTTGTCAGTTAATTTTATTTATTTTCATTTTATTTTAATTTAATAATTGAATAAAGGACAATTTCAGCTTTCTTTAGGTTGGATGGTCGTATATGATAAGAAATATTTTTTAGATGTATTGTCAATCACTAGGCATGTTATATGATTTTCTTTTTTAAAAAAATTTTTCATTTCACCCATTTTTCTAGTGTCAAGTTTCCTATACTTCCACATCCTCTTGCGTACTGAAAGATTTCTCCAAGGATACAGCAAAGGAAGTTGATATGCACGGACTGAATTCCCGTGTTTCCGCCGAAATGACTGCACAGACCAACTGGCTGTTGCACTCCCTTGCAATAGTGGCCTCTCGGTCTGTGATCGGTGGAAATACAAGTCGCGCGAGAAACCCACTGCCAATTAGAAGCAGACGAAGACAGTCGGAGTTACATTCCTGTACGGCTGTGGTTTACTCCGACTCGGCCTTGCCGACAAGAAATTATCGCCCCTCCGAAGGACGGAAGTGGAGGGGTCTTGTTCTAACGATAGTGCTTTCGCTCCTACCTCTGTGCAATCTCGACACTAGCATTTCACGAATGTAATACACGAGTCCACTGCAATATTATTGACAGATTTTATTATATATTTTTGCAAATAATAATTTGGTTGATTCCAGTCAGAGGTCGCGTGTTCTATTTTCACCAATCACAGCAGGATAAATCAATAATCGTCCATGTAAATTAAACCAGGATTGCTGATACCAGCCAGACAAAGGACTGTTCATGACAACTAACTGCTGAGAACCCTTAAGAATAAATTAATTAATAACACTCTAACTAAACCTTCATTTTACAAATTTTAGTAGATAATAAAATGAATGACACCTAAAAAGACACAAAAATTCTTAAATAATTGTTAATTTACTTAATAAAAAAAATGGAATTAGGAATTATTTTAGAATCTTCATCCCCATGTCGTTATTTTTTAAAAGTGAATTTCGAAGACATTCATATATATTGAGATTTTTTTGTCCTCATCCCTGTCTTATAAAAGAAATACATTTTAAAAAATACAGTGTACTTTATTTTAAAATATATTTTTTATATTTGAAGACTTAAAAAAAAAATAGTTAAATAGTTATTGACTGGCTGCATCATTCCTCTTGGGAAAGGACATATTCAGTTGCAGTATTTCATAGCAGCTAAGTTAGCATAAATTCTGAAAAATACAATTTTTTTGTGGTATTTAATCCCACCTAAATTTTAACAATTTTTAGTGCAAGGGAACAAAATAAAATATCTAACTGTTCCAGCCAGGACAGTTAGATTTCGTAAATGGAAAACGCATCGGCCCGGATAGCAGGAGATCCAGGTTCGTGTCCTGGCTGGGGCAGTTAGATTTTTTATTCTGTTCCCTTGCACTAAAAAATTGTTCAAATTAACGTGGGATTAAATACCAGGAAAAAATAATATTTATAAAAGCTAAAAGTAGACTTCTGGCAAAATTGTATTTAGTTATAAAACATTTATAAAAAATACAAGAAACATTTATAAAAAACACATCACATGTGAACGCTCATTTCAATCCCAGTGCAAAGAAACTTGGTATATAATTATTTTGCTTTTAATATTGTTTAGAAATACTTATACATAGAAATGGGAGGGGGCACAGTTAAATACAAACCATCATACCTTCTATTATCTATCTTCATTGGTTTCTGCAAACCATCTTCTGTTGGCCAGCAGAAGATGGTTTGCAGAAACCAATGAAGAAGGAGAATAGAAGGTATGATAGTTCTATATTCATTGGTGGTGGAAATAACCTTTTTGATTATTTAAATACAATCCAATTTGAATAATCGTCAATGTCTTCCTATTGTTAGTGCTAATCAAAAACATAATTATAAATTACAAAACGTAATAGGTTTAAAAATTTTCTATCTTAAATGAATTGATTGATCTTCAGCATCAATTTTTCAAAAGGTCAAAAAAAAAAAAAATTAAGTTCATGGCAAGAAAGGCTAATTGCAACTTTTGTTCTTTATACTTTCTTAGTACTTCTAACTTTTAAGGTCATTTTGGCCTTTTAATCTAAATTATTTAACTAAATATAAGAAATCCACTTAGTTTATTAAAAATTAGTAAAAAAGGGCAAACTTATTGGTGGTTTTCTTTAGGAATAAATACATATAAATCTCTTCAGTGAAATTTAATCCCAATCATAAGATTGTTTGTGGTGTTTCATTGCAATTTCTGATATAATTGGAAAAGTGTAGTTGTCACTTGGATGCAGTGGGACTTTTACCCTGAGTTGTGTGACGTACCTATTTTTTCCTCTTCCCCTTCTGAAGAAGCCCCGACACCCGAAACGGGAGGCCGGAAGGCACCTCTTGCAGGTGTGAGCCCAGCTGTGAGCCCGCTAAGACAAACATTTGTCCCTCGGGAACTAGCCGCCAGTCTAATAGTCCTCGCTACTCCACTAATCACTTAGTGGTGTGGGTTTAGTTGGGTAAATCTGGAGTCACTGTCACCCAAAAGTACCATAATTTATGGTTGAGCAGAAGTTTATTCAATATGTGATTTATTAACTTAATTATGATATTTAAACCATAACTATTCACAAGAGAAAAAAAAAATATGTCTACTGTAACCTTCTAACTCTCCCCTTTTCTGTATTGAAGTACCTAAGGTAATATGCTATTATTTAATAAATGTAAAATAAGAAATAAAAGCTATGACTGGACAAAAGTGACTTTAAAAAATTATAAATATAATTTTTTTGTGGTATTTAATCCCACCTAAATTTTAACAATTTTTAGTGCAAGGGAACAGAACAGAGTTAGACTCTCGACACTAGTGCGGGGAATTTAATAACTTATCAGACTTTTCTCGGTAGCGTAAATGGAAAACGCACCGGCCCGGATAGCAGGAGATCTAGGTTCGAGTCCTGGCTGGGACAGTTAGATTTTTTATTCTGTTCCCTTGCACTAAAATTGTTAAAAAAATTATATTTTGTTTTAAGCCTTTATTTGTATACTCCTTCTCCAGCTTTGAATGTTTTCTCTTTATTTTTTATTTTATGATGTATAGTAGTTCTGAATATAAAATATATAATTTTATTAATGAATAGCTGAGATAATAATTGAGCTTATCTGTGCATGTCCCTCCCGTTGTTAATGTCTCGAATTTAATTAAGACATGTGCAAAAATGGGGTTGATAAAGCGTTCTCGAAAGAAAAAGTGATATCTTCACACAGGTATAGTAAAACTAGCAAAATGGATACAAGAAACTTTAAATTGTAATATTAGTAGAGAATGTGTTGGGCTCGGTCGAGGTTGATCCAAAAAAAAAAAAATCATTTTTCTTTTAAATGTAATTTTTATTATCTGCCAATCATTTTTTTCAATTATCAGGCAGATATTTAAAAAAAAAAAAAAAACTTTTTTTTTGACTGCAANTAGCTAACTGAATGAAGGCAGAAAGGTCACAAAATAAAAACAACACTTTTTATTATTGAAAAAAAAATTAACTTTTAATGCTATGCACATGATACACTATGCATAATTAACCACTCTATGCATACATAATATATAGCAATCAAGAAAAGGTGTGATAGAGAGTGCAGTGCACACACAAAAAGAAAATATCATGAGGAGCAAAATTATCTCTTCACACTGACCCTACGTCAGTGTTTTTCGCAAGAGATCCTTTTTCCAATCTCCAATTTTGTTCCTTGTGATTTTTCCTTTTTTGTGTGTGCATTGTACTCTCTATCCCACCTATTCTTGATTGCTACATATCACAGCAGCGAGTGTTTCATTTTTTGTATGTACTTTCTTTCTAAATAATTTATATATACATATGTAGCTTCACCTGCTCAGAAACAATGAATATATCTTAACAAATTATTTTCAAAAATAGTGTCATGGTACCATTGTGGACATTTCCTTATGGGAAATCTATCAAAAGAACAATAAAAATTAAAATAATCTTTGACTTACATCTCGAATTTAAAGGTGGCCAAACAAATTATTTTCAAAAATAGTGTCATCCTGAACAGCTTGATTTCCTTATGGGAAATCTATTAAATGAACAATAAAAATAAAAATTGCCTTTGACTTACATCTCGAATTTAGAAGGTGCCCAAATAAGTAAGTAAAAGAAACATCTAAATATTCACTGGTTCAATGAGAAGTTCACCCCCGGTCAGCTAGCCGTCACGGGTTACATATGCCGATCCTAGATAAACATCTTTCATTCCAGGCCACACAGCTGGAGGGAGGTGCTAAGTGAGGCAAAGAAAAAAAAAGTTTTCTATGCCCTGGCTTGTTTACAGGCCGCTTCAGATTAGATAGAGCTCAAAGGTGGTGTTACACAAGGGGGCCTAATAAGTCTCACCCTTCTCCTTATATACATATTTATTACCTCTATTAGCTTCACTTCTTCCTGAATAGCTTGAGGCGAAAAAAAAAAAACAGAGGTCTTTAATGTCAGTAAGTGGGACGTGTACTGATATAAGTTGAAATCTGTTAATCTTGATTTTATTTATACCTTATGCAATCCATAGCAGTTATTTATGATAAATAAAAGACACATTTATTGTATGTAATAAATATATTTATACAAAATTAATTTTTAAATAAAATAACTTAACAATTAGAGGGGATAATCTAAGCGTTTATAAATTTGTTTTGTGAATCAATCTTGTTTTTAATCCGCATCTTACATAGTACATAAATCGAACAAAAATTACATGTGTTCTCCTTTTCCGCCTTGATCAACAGGTGACAACCCAAGTTGAAAGACATGAGAACTCACGTCAGATTTTTATATCGTATATAATATTATATTAATAATCATTATATAATTTTATAGAACCATGCGATTTAACAGTACCTCTAATTAATAAATCATTGTGCTTTCAATGTTTTGTTTTTTTTAACTTTTAAAGCATGATAACCATCCATTTATTATATAAAACAGTAGCTAAAAATTATTGTACAATAAAATAAATTATTAAGTCAACTGTTTTAAAAGTGAAAATGAAGCTTTTTTTGTTTTTCTTTTTAATGGTGTGTCGACCTTTGATCATTAACGCCAAGGAGATATTTTAGAAGCGGGAAGATATTTTCAAGAAGTATAATTTCCAATAGGTCATGGCGAGGTATAATGAATTGTTAATGTGAATAGTTATTATGTGGATGGAAATAATAATTGATTTGTACTTGGAAACTATGAAAATAAAATTAAAAAAAAAAATTAAATAAAAAAAAATTGAGAGAGAATGGAAAAGAAGCATGCTGAAAATGCATCTAGATAAGATTTAGTAGCCTGCCCCCTTTTAGAAAGTTCGTTACAGAGTCGATGACTTAAGCGTCATCCAATAGAATTTCGTCTAGAGTCCCATTATATTTTTTCTCTGTTCCTTTATATTTTAGGCACTCTGTAAATATATGTTTGATAGCGTTGTCCACAGATCTCAAAAATTGTTTGGTTATCCTTTGCCATTATATAGCCACTGCCCTGTGGAACCCCCGCTTTTACAGAGTAATCTGATCCTTGCCGGACCCTAAAGACACGGTTAGAAAGATAAGATTTGAGGATTAGGTAGATGGTACTTGGGAATATGGACTTGAGCTTCTATAATAGTCCAGTATGCCATAATCGGTCAAATGCTTGAGTGACGTCTAAGAATGCACCAGGACAGAATTCTTTTCGCTTGAGAGAAGAGGAATTAAAGTCTACAATGCGAAACACCTTCTGGACAGTAGAATGATGGGATCTATGTTACAATTAAAGGTACAAAAATATGGTAAATTGCGTTATTATAACATAACTCGTATATCTTACAATATTAATATTAAACAAAAAACGAATAATGAAGAAGGTATTAAAGAATTAAATTCTAGTTTAAATCAGGCCCTCTTGTTTTTAAAGTATAGAAACCAAATATTGCAATAAGGTTGAAATCAAATGAGGGGATGTCATTTTTGTAATATTGATATCATAGTTTTGCGTGAGTCACAAAAATGTTTTAAGAAAATAATTGGTGCAAAATATAATTTTCTAAAATGTTTGTTCTATAAAATTTTTAGGAATAACTCTTATTAAGGAAGAAATTTAAGAAAATAACTAAGGTGGCTAAGTAGTTCCCCTTCTCTTCCTTTCTGGCCAGTCTAGGGTAAGTTGTTTTTTGTTTTTTTTTGCTGTGTTAGCCTCCGCCCAATCAACCACTTATGGTCATTGGAGGGAGGGGTTATCTACATATCGCCCCCCATTCTAAACACCCATGGCTCAGGACAAGCTTCTATTTATAAATAAAAGATTAACCTGGGCGGGATTTGAACCCACGGCGTCTGGATTGCGAGACCCGTACGGATCCCCTCAGCTATCCTGGCGCCCCTAGGGTAAGGTTTAGTTTTTATTACTTTTTCCGGCTTATTGAATACAATTTACTCTCGTTTATACGTCCATCTGCTGCGTTTATCCACAGAAGTCTCTCTCTACCCGTGCGACGTGAAGAGACAGTTTCCTCGACGTCCGGTCGATTGGCTCTCGCGAGGAGCCGTAGATCTGCTGAAGAGATCGATGGAGAACACTATCGAGAAGCGAGATCCGAGCGGGGGGTGAAGGATGGCGAACCATCTGTTCCCAGTCCATCCTCCGTCCCTAAGGGCTGTTCACAACCCCTGGAACTTACAATTGCCTGTGTCCTTCAAGGGCCTGGAAACCTTCTCTCAACATCCCCATTTAGCTTCTGTCGGAAATGTATCCAATCCAAGTTCTTCGGCTTCAGAGTAATATGAATTTCCTTGCAAATAATATATTGTTATGGGCTACGGGTCAATAATAATTTAAAATACAGAGATAAATTAATTTATTATAACAAATAAGTACACCTACTAATTACTGCTGACAATCGAACCTACAGCCCACAATAATAAAAAAAATAACACACAATAAAAAAAGATAAATTACTTACAGCTAATTAATGAATAAATTCAATGTGCTTATTTACAAAGAGGCATAAAAATAATTTGTTAGATTGACTGCACTAACTAGTTACTGTCGCTTAACACTTCCGATCTGACATGGAATCTAGCACTTTTTTTTTTTTCACTACTGCCTAGTTTTTTATTAAAAAGATGTATTTATATATNTTTTACTACTGCCTCATTTTATTAGTAAAAGTGTTGTCATACAATTTGCTATGACATAGCAGTCCGTGTGCTATGGTGGTGTGAGTGTAATTGGTACTCCACCTGTAGCGACCCTTTTACCCGTAGGTATGTGCGGGTTATGGTTAGAGTATGTCTGCGGACGTTGTGCTCCGAGGAGCTTTACAAAGGTGAGGCATAACCGGCGTTTATATGATGTATGACACACGTACACAGGTGTGTCATTGAGAACTTAAATCTAACATATTATGTCTAATAATTATTTACATTATTTACATATGTACAAATTGAGCGGGGAGTCATTCCGCTGAATCGATGTAGTTGGCTGGAATCTATCACTGATTCGAGAGCCATTTATAAATGAGGAAGGGCCTAGGCGAATCTAATAGCTTTTCTGGCAAATATGATTTCCTGTTTTAAGTAGAGTGGTGGCAAGTGGAAGCAGATGGCCACCTTCAATTGGCCCCTTCCTGAGCGGGTCTGGTACTCGTCTCCTCTACTTACCTGTTTTTTCAGTTTTTAACAAAATGAATTTCATGAAGCTAAGGGTTAACCATTATTTTTGGTAAAGGGCATACATTATAATATATAAGTTTATGAAATTACTTTAAATTTCTGACCAAAGGATGAACGTACAAAGAAAGATCCCATAAATATGGGGAGAATATTTTCTCCTGGACTCAAATTTAAAAAAAACAACTTTGTTTCATAAATGATTAACACTGAAAAAATGTAGTGCCTTATATCAATTAATACAAGGGAATTGAATAAAAAATCTAAATAAAAATCTATCTGTCCCAGCCAGGGCTCGAACCTGGATCACCTGCTAACCGGACAAGCTATTTATCGTTATTTACTATTTATTTTAATTTTATTTGTTTAATTGGATTTAAATCATAGCAGTTAGTTATGATAAATAAAATAGACCTGTACTGTATGCAATAAATATATTTATACAAAATTAATATTTAAATAAAATACTCTCGTACTTAACAATTAGAGGGGATTATCTAAGCATTTGTTTTGTGAATCAATCATGTTTTCAATCCGCGCATCTTACATAGTACCTAAGGCGAGCACAAATAACACATAAATCAATTAATGCATGGGAATAGAATAAAAAATCTTACTGTCCTAGCCAGGGCTCGAACCTGGATCTCCTGCTTGCCGGGCAAGCGTGTTATCCTATTACGCTACCGGGAGAGCCAGATAACTTATTAAATTCCCAGCACTACTGTCGAGAGTCTAACCTACGAGAAACCCGAATACATCGTCTTATGCTCGAAGGAGCTGACATTGTCGAGCTATTTATCGACTCTCGTTATATACTTTTTATTTTAATTTATAAATATTGATTTTATTTGTGGTTTTTAATTCCACGTAAATTTAAATCAAATAATGCAAGGGAATAGAATAAAAAATCTAACTGTCCCAGCCAGGGCTCGAACCTGGATCTCCTGCTAACCGGGCAAGCGCGTTATCCAGTTACGCTACCCTTGCATTAATTGATTTAAATTTACGTGGGATTAAAAACCTCAAATAAAATTAATATTTGTAGTACCTTATAAGCCCCCCGCCCCCCAAAAAACTGAGAAATAATAAACCTTTTTACCTCGATAGATGTGAAAGATGAACCTACTCAGAATTCTCCTAGTTACACTCTTAAATATCTCCCTCAATTAATTCTTATAGATTTCATTCATTTTTTATTAAATTATTATATAATTATTATTTAATAATTGATAAAATTTACATAGACTATACACTGTAAAATTTACATAAACATTGATACAAATATTATTTATTTTGATTTAATTAGTCTCTATTCTAAGCTTCTCCTCCTCATAGTGTGAACCTTATAGAAATTATGCAACTGGTTTAAGAATGTTGATCAAAGTACGGAATTTGTTACTCTATTTTGTACATTATGGACTCTAGACTGCGTTTATGCAATTATATACATAAATTTGTAAAATATAAGTGTGCGGATGTTTGTAAAATTGGCTGCGTTTGACTTCACCTTTACTGGTTAGTTAAAATTTGGGGGATGTTCTTCAAATATCAAATCCAAATGTATCAGTATGTGTAGTTAGATTTTATTGAAGGGGACCAGAGAAAAGCAAAACAAAGAATGCCCTAATCTCTCTATAAACGCACCACTATGAGAGAATGCTCGGTGTTAATGGAGTTGGCGGCAAAAAATGGGTTCCAATGAGAGTTCAAGTCCGGAATCGGTAGACTCTTCAGAGAGTGGGCTGTCAAGTGCCACAGTATTCAGAGCGAGTATGGCTGGCTACCTGCTCTTCAGGTAAAAAGAGAATTTTGGAATTTCGAAGAAGAGATCTTAAGCATCAAGATATTTTATAAAAGTACCAGTTAGAAATAAAACAATTAATTGTAACTCAATTAAATAAAAATTTCCCTTAATTTTTACTTCATAAATGATATGCCAAAAGCATTGTCTTTTATTTATTTTTTTGCCTCCCTTTCAACCACTTAGTCATGGAAGGAGAGGTTATCTACACGTTACTACCCCACTCTAAACATCCATGTCACGGGACAAGCTTTTATTTATAGATAAAAGCTTGCCCGGAATTAAACCCGCAGTATCAGGATTGCAAGACCCGAACAGATCCCCTGAGCTACCTAGACGCCCCCCCCCCCACCCCAATAAAATGTGTCATAGGAAAGAAATAGTGCCTTAGAAATAAAATTAAGAAAGTATATGTATTATATATATATATATCCTAAACTTCCTTTCTGATTTATAAGAACAAATTAACAATATTTTTTTTTAATCCGTCTTAAAAAAACTGAGTAACTAGTATAACTTTGGTTCCTGTATGAAAAAATGTATATAATTTGTTTTCATACAAGCTGTGTGAATATTTAATTTGAGATCTATTTGATTCCCATATGTCCAGAGCAGTTGGTTCTAGTCCCGAAATAGTTAGGTCATTTACTTGATAACACATGGCCGGCCCAGTGCCATGGGTGCCTAACTTTAGATAGCACCTTCCACCAAGATGTAAAAAAAAGAAAAAAAGAAAAAGAAAAGATAAACACTGTATACAACTGTTGCCAAGCTGATTCAATCTGTTGCTAACTCGGCACCTGTCACCCCACTCCCCTGATGCTAGTAGTGACCCATTTAAGATACCCATGTGTTACTTATAGGCGGATGTGTACGTATATACTCTTGTTTTAGAAGCCATACGACTTATGCTATTATCATATCTGCCACGATATAAACTTCGTCCATATTTATTTCACAGTTTAGTTTATGTATAAAAAAATGTAGTCAATGGAATGAATAAAATTCTAATATTGAATAAAATTTCTTTCATTTCTTACTNATACAAAAAATTAAAGCTGAGGTTTTATGGAGCACTTTAAGAATATTTTTCAGACCAACTAACAAATCAGACAAAAATATTATAGTAGTAAATATAAGTAGTGAGTGGTTGAAACAAACTTAACTTTTTAGTTAATAATTATTTAAAGTATTTTTAGTTGATAATTATTTAAAGTATTATTTAGTTGATTTTTTTTTATTTATGACTTGGTGCTTTATATCAAAAGAAACTACCTATTACATCTAGTTGCCCATATGCTAAAAATAATGGAAGAGTAAGAAATATTAATAATAAATTATTAATCTCTCTCTATATCCTTCTCTCTCACTCTCTTTTATATAATTTGTGGCATATAAATATAGATAAATATTTTATGTGTGGTATCTGTAAGAGGAAACATCCTAAGATAATAAATTTTTTCTCCCTCCCTCTCTCTATGTCTAACCCACAACTATTCTGGAAAATTTCTGATATCTGAGGATGGTGGGATCTTATATCTAGGGTGTTCTAATTCTTAAACAAGAAAGGAAATGTGCGAAATTTTGGGTAATAATTGTGAATGAATCATATTTTTAGCTACAGTTAGGTTAATTAAGTGAGAAGGATTCTGATAATGTCTCTCTCAATCTCCCACTCTCATCCACTCTCTCTCTCTCTATCACTCTCTCTCTCTCTCTCTCTCTCTTTCTCTCTCTCTCTCTTTTTCTCTCTCTGAGGATGTTATCTTGTGTCTTGGGTGTGATAAGCCTTAAACAGGGATGAAAATGTGCTATGTCTCTGTTTACAATTACTACATAAATAGGAAAATCTTTTTTTTCTTGAAGTTCATATTAAAACAAGATTAATCTAATTGAACTAGTTTGAAAAATATTAAATTTATAATAAATGTTATCTAATAGTAACAGAGCTGGAACATGTGATGCACCATGTGACACACCTCGAACATCTGAGAGGCACGACCTTTACAGGGTCAATACACTACTGTAAGCAAAACTTATAAAAACTTTAAGCAGTTTTCTGCTTCAGCCGAATGACACTAAAAGCTCAAACTGTGATTAACTTTCCTATGAGGGGAAAGAAAAAGGACCCCCTCTTTTTAGTTTCATAAAGAAAAAGGGGCAATTTAACTTTAAAATATTTATTCGCAAGAGCCCTTAAGGACTTTGATATTTTCAAAGTATTTCTCTCTAAAAGACTCCTCTGAGCTAGATATAATTAAAAGAAAATGTATTCATTAGGGATCAAGAGAAGAGCTAATTTGGTCCAGCACCTTAGAATGATAAGAGAAAAAGACACTAAGAAATAAAATTAGTCACGAGTAATGTAAAATTCTCCAAGTAGTCTCGTCATTCGAAACAATCTGGAGTGTCTCGAGCATAACCATGATTGCACGAATCTTGATGAGTCAAGCTCTGGGATTATGTTCTGCTCATTCAGGGTTCTTCATATGATAGTCTTTGCTTTGTTCATCACAGAAGGAAAAGTTTACTATGGAAAGTGTGAAGCGAGCGGATATAAGATTTTAATCTTAATAAGCATTTGCTACTATTTTGGTATAATTCTTTGGATATTGGAGGGCTAAATGACATCCCAGAGTTCTGCACTCTCAAGGTCAGTCGTCAATTTTTTTAGAAAGTCAGTTTGTCACATTAGAAATAATGTGAGCTGTGAGCCACGTTTAAATGTCTTTAAAGGAGACCATCTCACCTGTTTAGATCTTGCTTTATTAATTGATTAGATTCACCCCAGTTGTTGTGAATCAAGAACAAAATCAGAAATACAGATAGACAGAGATAGAAAGATAGATAAATAGAGAGAGAGTAGTTGGGAAGGTGAGAAAGAGAGAGGAAGGGAAGAAGAGAAAGAGACGGGGATGGGGATGCTATTAAATGTATTATGAGAATCTTTTTTGCTCTTGGAAATTAAGTTGAACGCATCAGGCCTCGTTTAATTTTATTTCTATTGATTATGAAGCAGTTGTAAATTACGGTGAGAGGAGAGGATTGTTTGGGATCAGCAAAGGCGGGCACGAAGGTATTTGTATGGAAGGAGATATCTGAAGAGTAATGGATGAGAAGTATATGTTCAAGCACACCACCCTGTGGAACACCCTCTTTCACAGGGAAGTGATCGGAACTTTAGATCCTTGACGGACCCTAAAGAAACGACTAGAAAGGATTAAGCCATATATCTGTTATTTATTATTTATTTGATTCACAACTCTTCAATATTGTTAACATTTAAAAAAATATTAAAGTGATAATTGCTTGAGTGATTCTAATAAATTAGGAAATTTAAGTTCCGCCTGTATCTCACACATATCTGACTTTAGATAAAATTGAGAGTGATTTTTAAAATTTAAAAATTTCCTTTAATATTTTTAAGAAGGTAGAATGAAGGATTAAATTTTACAACAGTTTTTCCGTGAAAAGTGCTTAAAGTGCTCTAAGATGATTTTAGTTGGGGTTCGGTCGAGGTAGATCCAAAAAAACACAAATTAAAAAAATGTATTTTTTTTAATAATGGATTATCTGCCAAAGTTTCGGCTTACATTGTAAGCCATCTTCAGGTCTATCATGAAGATGAGAGAGGGCGTCCTGTCCCTAAGTTCACATTTCCATGACCCTGAAGATGGCTTACAATGTAAGCCGAAACGTTGGCAGATAATCCTTTATTAAAAAAAATACATTTTTTTAATTTGTGTTTTTTTGAATCTACCTCGACCGAACCCCAACCAAAATCATCTTAAAATAATATCTACGGTCAACAAACTCTCCTTTTGTGCTTAAAGTGCTTTCAATTAATGTTTTAAAACATTTTATATTTAGAAATATGATCGAAAATTCTATATTCGAAAATAATATGAAATATTTTAAAAGTAAGCTACCCCAGTTGAAGAGGATTTTTAGTGTGTTTTTCAAAACGATTTTTAATATAAATACCTTTGTGAAGAAACAGTATGTTTTGTTAAAGCTGACGCTACGGGACGTATATTTTTTAGCAGATTTCTGGTAGGGAAATCAATTGATTTAGATTGGAAACATGGTACTTCAAAAAAAAATCTACACCGGAAAAGTAAAAAATATGAATCACTCATTATTGTGTGTGTGTGTGTGTAATATAATATTAGCCTAATCCGATAATTAAGCTTTCCTTTTTTAAACCTTTGGATGAGTTCTTTCATGGCTAAAATCAGTCGTACTGGAGCAGGGGTATTGAGACAAACAAAAATTTTAATAAATTTATTATTCTAAATGCTACGATGCAAATATATACTACGAAATAGAAATAATATTTATTTTAATAAAATTTAAAAAATGCGTATTAAGAAACATGTTTAAAAATGTAATTTCGTGTTGTGTGGAACAAATTCAGGTTTTCCATTGTGTAAAGCCTTTAAACCATTTATTTGTTATGGGAAGGAGGAGGTTATACCAAGACCAAAGTTTATCATACTTTTTATTATCCGGCTTCATTGGTTTCTGCAAACCATCTTCTGTTGGCGAGCGCTTTCGGACATTGTCCATCCTCGTGGCCAAATACATGTGTTCACTGTCACTGACTGTATTCAGTTAAATACAGACAGTGACAGTGAACACATGTATTCGGCTAAGAAGATGGACAATGTCCGAAAGCACTCGCCAACAGAAGAGTGTTTGCAGAAACCAATGAAGACTGATAATAGAAGGTATGATAGTTCTATATTCATTGGTAGTGATAATAACCCTTTAGATTATTTACTAAAGTTTATAATTGCAATAAATTTGTTGTTATTTGAGTTACAAAAAGTTTATAGTACATAAAAGGTGTAAAATATCATTTTAAAACTTACATATAAAACTATTTTGCAAAAAACTCTTCTCAAGGAAAAAATGTACGAATTAAAATTCTTCTCCTACCTCTCCTTCCTGTTTAGTGGGTATACATTTTACGCTCATTGTTAATTCCGGCTATTAAATTGAATTTCCCCACATACGCTTAGTCATATCCGCTTTTAAAGAATCATGGGAAATCTGTTTTTCAGCTCCTGCAGAATTTTTGTTTGTCATTTTAATTTATAAATTGGAATTACGCTAATCAATTTATTCTCAAATATAGCTCGTCATGCGATAGATTTCCGGACAATAAAAACTAGACATAAATGCAGCTCAATGAGGGTGGTTTGGAGTTATGTGTGGACAGCATATTATATGCATGCCTATTGAGATGTGCAGTGAGATTTGCATCGCTTCAACGCCTCCACTCCCCTCCCCTCCCCTGATGACACATGACCGCAATCTATTTATCAGTGCGTTCCCGCCCTCCCCCCCCCCCTTCCCATCTGAAGATGCACTATGTGGCCATTGACACCCCCTCGACACGCGTCACCAGGACACACCCCATTAACAAGCCAATGGGGGATCGCCGCCCCCCAGCCCCCGCTATATTTATTAGGGGGGTATTTGCATGTACTCTGACATGCCCCCGCATGCAGGACTGCAGATGAGAGCCGCGTCGTATCTGTCAGACTTTGTCCACGGGCCAAAGTGCTCTGTCAACCAATGAATATTGATGTCGGCGATACAGCCACTGAGAGGTGTCAGATGGGATTAGTCCTGTCAATGAGTTGTGTAACGTCTGAGTCACAAAGCTCGACAGTTAAGTCTCAGTCAATCGGCCTAAGACTTAACTTATTAGTGCAGCTCGAGCCATTTCTACATTATTTTCCGAACATTTATGTCCAAAAAACAGTAGTACGGGCAATAATTAAACTTTTAAATGGATATTTGATACGTTTAAACAAATCAAACCCGTTTTAATGCATGTTTTAAAGTAAAATCTAGCCAATAAAACAGGTTATGCAGTCTGCGTAAGCTAAAAGAATTCCTCAGCATAGTAAATTTTGAACATCAGTATTTTAAATTTTCATAAAATGTTAACCCACTCTCTCTTTGTACAATACTTATAATTTAAAATTATAGAATATTTTAAAGAAAAAAAACACTTCTTTTTTCAGGTAAACACCAATTTTTTTCTTTATTAATTATCTATTTGTTTGTGGTTTATTATCCCACGTAAATTTTAAACAATTAATGAGAGGGAATAGAATAAAAAAATCTATCTGTCCCAGCCAGGACTCGAACCGGGATCTCCTGCTAGTTGGGAATTTAATGAGTTATCTAGCTTGACCCTGTGGTGTAATGGTTTAGCATACCGGCCCGGATAGCACAGAAATATGTTTCTTAACATGCATTTTATATTTATTTTATTTTATAAAATNCTGTCGAGCGAGCCTCTTGAGGAAAGATTTTCTTTGGACTGACTCACTTCCTCCTTGGCGGGGTCACCTCTGCAGGAAGGAAACACTCGGGAATGGTGGGTCTTATCCGGGAAAGGCGGTTATTTTTAGAAGCGTTGCTGTGTTAGCCTCCCTTGCAACCACTTAGGGTGATTGGAGGGTAATATTATTATTTCTATTTCGTTGCTTATATTTGCTTGATAGCATTTATAATAATAAATATATTAAAATTTTTGTTTCTCTCTATACCCCTGCTCCACTACGACAGATTTTAGTCATAAAAGAACTCATCCAAAGGCTTAAAAAAGGGAAGCTCAATTATCAAATTCGGCGAATATTATATTACACACACTCAATAATGAATGATTCATATTTTTAGCTTCTCCAATGTAGAATACTGTATTGAATACAGACAGTGACAGTGAACACATGTATTCGGCCACGAGGATGGACAATGTCCGAAAGCACTCGCCAACAGAATATGGTTTGCGGAAACCAATGAAGACGGATAATAGAATGTATGACAAAAGAAAATTTTTAAAAATGCTCACTACCAAATATGCACAATGTCCCTCCCTATTGAAGTGTTTTAAATAAAGGTTAAAATGTAAATAATAAAATAAATTTTCCAAAGTAACTGAAGTCATACGACTTCATATCATACGATAACGTTAATCCTAGAAAGATATGTGTTAAAATTAAATTATTTTTTTTAATCTCAACAAAAAAAAAAGCTATTTTTGAATTTTTTGACAAATAGAAGCATGTCCAGAGCCATAGAGGATTAGAAAGAGATGGCTACACGTAGATAGCCCCTCCCTCCATTATTCTAAGTGCTTTAAAGGGAGGTGAACTCTTATAAAATATTTTAAAATTAATCATATTTAAAATTAAATATACAGCAAATTCTTTAACTTGTTATTTTGATGATTCATAATTCGTTTCGTGTATATACTCTTAAAAATACTATTAATAATTTAGTAGTTATTATTATTATTGGAAATAATATGTGATATGATACATAGATTTTTATTATATTACTTCTACTTGATTTAAACCAGCCACGAATTGATATAAATTATATTTTATTTTTATATTTATAGTCACTAGAGATGATAAAAATGTTACAAAGGTTTATGTAAATTTGTTGATGTAAATAAAGGCTTTTTTCTCGGGTACAAACAGTCAGAGATTCGGAAAGAGTGTTAAATAAATAAATGCAAAAAATTAATTAACTATTATTTTATGTAATGATTTCAACGTTTCAGCTCATGTTATTATGTTCATCTGTCAGTTTACATATCTCTTAGTTATGACGAGACTGATTTTACAAGGAGATTATTTTGTAAATCACTACTGCCCTGATGATACCATAAATTTTTGGCAGACCCGTTGACAAAAATATATATAATAACATTAATTATTTTTTAAGATTATTTGTTTTAAATACTAACCGAAACCCTGATTATTTTTGTACTTTCTCCTGTTGGCCGGCTAAAATCAACCACTCAATTAAATAAGTTTCTTTAATTTTTGGGGGGATTAAGACTTATTAAATGTTACTTTAGTGTTGTTTGTAAAGGAATTGACGATCACCACTGGATGAGGGAAGATGTGAAACCCCGTCTGTAGGAGGTGGAGTCTTCAGCCCCTTAAATTGATGGGAAAGCTTGCTGTACGTCGAGGCCTGAGAGGTTTATGGTGGCGGTCATGGTATATTAAATCCCGTGGGTTGGGACCAACCCCCACCCCCAACCCCTCCCGGACAAACTTTAACAAGACAAAGCATATTTAAGTCGGAGCAAACAATGCAGTGGCCGCCTACTGCGAATACTTGAGTAGTTCACTTTCGCCACCATCATCGGATTAAAGTGTAATGTATACTATCGCAATTCCTCCCCTACCAGACACTGTCCTCTTCATCCCTTATGTAGCGTACTATCCTAAATACAGGAGAATCCCCCTACAGAAATATAGGTATTCCTGTTAGTGGCTGTACAAGCTTATCTTAAAACTGAAGGCACCTGGACTACGAAAATGAAAGAAACTTTTTTCGATATAAAAATATTGAAATATGGACCATATATTCGGCT
>KZ810047.1:7602-15102 GCA_000696205.2 Oncopeltus fasciatus
AGAAGAAATTGACGTTATGGTTTGGCCACCCAGAAGTCCAGATATGAACCCAATAGAGCATGTATGGGACATGCTTGGAAGACGTGTCCGCGCCCGAGACCCACAAAATTTGGCAGATTTAAGGGAAATGTTAGTGGAAGAGTGGAACAACATCCCAGAACAATATGTAAGAGCCCTGGTTGCTGGAATGGGCAGGAGAATGGAAGCAATTATCAGAGCTAGAGTTGGGAATACCAATTATTGATCGTTTTCCTCGAATTCTTCCTTTTTATTCAGTTTTTTTTATTTGATTTCATTTCAAAGATTTACTTTTTCATTTTGAGACTAAAGGACATTTTTATTTTTTTATTTGCTTTCCTTTTTTATTTTTTATTACCCTTATAATAAAGTGTGACTTCCAAAGAAAAAATAATATTTTCAAAAATACCCTATACAGGGTCAGTAATTTCAAAATATTGAAGTGACCCTTTAATTTTGTCCGGCAGTGTAGTTAAGGTACATAGGAGATATTTGAGACCTCTGACCTCAAGCCATTAGATCGTTATTGGCTTGAGCGAGGTAATTGAGCCTGAGGATTAAGTGGAAAACCAAAAATTTAATATTATTAATATCATAGTTAATATTACTGATTCGGTAATAATAATAAAATATAAAACGTAGCAGGAAAATGGGAATTGGCTCCCCAATATGGGATGTCTACGAGGCTCACATTCTCAGTCATCTAATTCAAGTAAATCCATGTGTAGGAGGAGGTGCGCCAAGGATATGTTTGGGTTCTACAATCCTGATGCTGTGGGTTCGAATCCCGCCAAGGTCAAGCTTTTATCTATAAATAAAAGCTTGTCCTGAGCCACGGATGTTTTTAATGTGATAGCAACTAATTGATACCCCCTCCCACCATGACCTTAAGTGGTTGAATGGGAGGAAAAGAAAAAATTTCCTGTGATTATTCTGCTTCAGAAAAAACTACTCGATTGCGATCCAAGAGGCATGAGGCGACCAAAAATTCTTCGGGTCTAAAAAACCAACCGAAAAAAAGAATTAGTCTAAAGTATAATTTAAGCTTAGGTGTTTGGTTATTTAAAAAAAAAAAAAGAAGCTTATATTATGGATGACATGTAATAATGTAACTAGGAAGATTGAGCTCTTCCACTCAGTATTGCAGTCGGCTCAGTGAAAGCCTTGGTGAGCTTACTTTCACATAGTGCTTTTCGTCTTGTGACAAATATTTTCATTGAGTTTATTAGTTTATATATACAATTTATACCAATATTCGATAAAACATTTCTTTCTAATCCTAAGCAAATTGTAAAGAAAGTCTGTCACGTTGGAGTTATGTAAATCAATTATTGATAATTGAGAATGGTGTCACTTCTCCTCTCGCAATTGTCTTTTAATGTTTTATTTTTTTTATTTTTTCTTGCTTGTAATAAAATAATAAAATGTTTTATATTGACAGAATGTAATAAATGAATAAAAAGTTTTAAAAAAAATAATAATAATAATTTACATAGCTCCAACGGGACATACTTTCTTTTCAGTTCAGCTTCCCTTAGGATTGGTGAAATACTAATAAAAAAAATGTAAATAAATAAAAAAATAGCTCAAATTTCTGGTCATGGAAGCAACAGAAAAATATTTAACACCTATTCTATATAGTCTGTTTAAGAAAAGTTATGTTTCGTTTATTAACTAGAAAAATGTTTTTAT
Organism: Oncopeltus fasciatus; assembly: GCA_000696205.2. Taxonomy (NCBI): domain Eukaryota; kingdom Metazoa; phylum Arthropoda; class Insecta; order Hemiptera; family Lygaeidae; genus Oncopeltus; species Oncopeltus fasciatus. Next base: position 9,313 of record KZ810047.1, read on the forward strand.
AGCTGGTTAATTCTGATTGAATATATTTTGAAAAGTTGTTTGTTTCTTTTGAAAGCCTACTGAAATAATAAAAACCTTGAAATTGAAAAAAAAAAGAAATAAAAAAAAGAAATTCCCTGAGCCCTTCTGATTATCAAGTCTTAATTCTTAAATATGGCGTTTCTAGTTATTACTCACGGAGTGAATATGGATTTTGCTCTTTTGGTGACCTTGAGCGGTGGCAATAGTGGATCCTCCTTCCTCTTCTCCATCTGCTGTAGCTTGATCCCGATGTTGTGACTCTGTCCTGATCCAGTGATAAACGGATGGTACACCCTGCTCGCATACCTGTGTGTCCTCCAGACAGGTACAGACAAAATGTCAGCTATTCTATCTATAGATAATTCAGTTAACTAAGGACATATATGTGTATATATATATATGTTTGTTTGTGTGTGTGTCTAACTTATTTTATTATAGGTTTTATATGATTGAAATAGAGGGTACGTCATTGAGTGAATTTCCTCAAACTATTCGTTGAGGGTTTAGTATTTTGATATTTTTTTTATTCTTATAAAGTCTCATGTGAAAATTTGTGTATTACACCTTTGTGACTTCGGTAACACGTCTCAAGGAGCGAATTACGTTAAAAAGTTTATTTTATGTAGTATTTAAAAAAAAATTATATTGTATTATAGGATCTTTATGTTATTTTGGGATTTAACATTTCGAACTCCTGCCTCATCCACTATTTAGTCCTCACCTCACATAATCTGATTACTAGTTGTTTTGATCCGTGGCCCATTTCATTCAGGGGAATAATTCTCGATTATTTTGCGGATTGAAATTGTTCTTTGTTAGCCAACCAAGGAATGGTACCAGCAGGGGATCAAGCAATTGGCTAGCAGATTTCCAATGATGGTAGATAACAATGGAGTTGTTTGAAGGAAACTTCAGTTACTACTTTATCCCTGGTTGTGAATTACTGAACTATGCGACTTATCTTACTTGGCTACTTCGTGTCCTTTTGCCTAATGTTCTAAGCTAAAGAACTCCATAAGTACGACCTTTCTTTATACTTTAGCCTGACTTGTATTTGTCTCTTGGCCAGTTAAAACAGCCGAGGTTAATCTGAATTATGACATCCCACTATTTCCACAATCTATTCACCTTAGCAGCACACATTAGTCTTCTGCTATTTAATGTAATGAATCATGGCAAGTCTGCTTTTATCGCCTTAAGTAGTCAATCCTCGTTCTAAACTAAGCAAACAAATGCATAACCAACTCATTGGTTCAACAATCGAGCTCAAGATTTATTTATCTATGAAAAATGATTATTTTATTCAATAAATAAACAAAATTCAACTAATACATTTAAAAGTGATTATATTCCGTTTGCGGCCTTATAACCCCCTTCAGTCGAATATATATGTAAAATTGCATTTAAGTTATACTTATATAAGTGTTTTCTTCCTTTCTTGCCTCTCCTCTCTCCAATTCTAGTATAATTACTTTATAGTGTACTTATATAATTTTAATTTTCCTTCTTATTAGTAATTCGACTTTACCTACTGAACCAGTCAAGTATACATATTTCGACTATGTTAATTTTAAATGCATTGTGTAAAATTATGCTTCACACCTAACACTATTAATAATCCGGTCGTCGGCTAATTTGAGGAGATCAATCCGTTCGGGACTCTCAACTTTCTTTCGCTGTGAAATAAAAGCCTATTTAGAGCCATGAGTTTTTTTAATTGTGTGGTAAGACTAGTGTGGATAAGCCCTCTCTCCATGAGCCTGATTGGTTGCAAAACTGGTAAATGAACAAAAGAAAACATTAATAGCAAATTGACTACTTACGAAGCCCTACTTTTTCTCAAGTTATCGACGAATGTGTTGTTATGTTGGTACTGAAGATACCTTGACGCTACTGGTAGAGTCTTTTTCCCTACTAACTTTTTTGTCTTCCGAGGTTTGTCTCCATCCGCCTTTTCTTTGTCTGGACTTTGTTTTTTCCCTGTCTTCTTTTTGGTACTCTTTGTTTTCTCTGTAAAAACTTACGTGTAAGAAGAACACCAGTAAATGAAAAACTTACGAAAACTTCAGTGTAAGAAGAACACCAGTAAATGAACCTCAGTATAAATTGAAAAATAACTTATAGGGAATATTTCGTAATATGTAATTCAATAATATCCGTCTCCCGCACACCAAGCTAATTTTATTTTAATTCTTTGCATTTTAAGTTCGATCTACGATCCCAACATCAGATTCAAGTACGTTGGGATTGTTGTTGGGTAATTATAAAAATTAGTTTACTGTGCGTAGATTCGATTATTAATGGTGGTTATTCGACTATTAAAAAAATTTACAATAAATCTCAGATAATAATAACATAATGGACTATTTAATACTCCTCGATAATCTGTAATATTGTTAAAATTCTCCTTCAAGTAAAATTTGTATATCGAGAAAGTATATAGCGTACAAAATATACAGGATATTCATTTTAAGTGCATTGCCTGCTTAAACTGTTGCTCTGATTGAAAAATATTAGAGCTAAAATTGGTTTTCCTCCAACACTTGTGTCAGAATATGTGACTTGTTCTAGATTGCTGTCCGCGTACGCGTACTTCCGCGTCCAAAAGTAGGGAATCGTAGATGACACCCAATTTTGAATACGTAGCCTTAAAGAGAATGAAAAGTTATGAAAAGAACTGAAATACGCAATCAATAACTATTAGCAGATGTTTTTTGTTGGGGTCCGGTCCAGTTTGATCCAAAAAATACAATTTAAAAATATGTATTTTATAAAATGTCAGCCGACGTTTCGGCTACATTGTAAGTCATCTTTAGGGCTAACATCAGTCATGAACATGTGATCCAGGTGACACGACGCTCCCTCTCACCTTCACGATAGCCTTGAAGATGGCTTAGAATGTAAGCCGGAACGTCGGCAAATAATTAAAAATACCCTATTTTTTTAATCAATCTTAACTGAGGTTGCTCTTTTATCCCTTCAAGATTGGGTATTAGGGCGACCAACAACGAGTTAACTACACCCTCTTATTGCCTTTGAAGCAGATATTATGACGACAAACAACAAGGTTTTTAAATCGCCTTGTGTATCTTACAGGTCATTTATTTAGGTGTCCAACAATGAGGTTATTATAACTTCTTGTTGCTTCAAGATGAAGTATTAGGCCGACAAACAATCAGGTCATTGCACACTTATGTTGCTCTTGTTGCTTCAAGATTGGGTATAAGGTCGAAAAACAACGAGGTAATTACACCTTCTTGTTGCTTCTAGATTGGGTATAAAGTCGAAAAACAACGAGTTAATAACAACCTCTTGTTTATTCATGATTGGGTATTAGGTCGAAAAACAACGAGGTAATTACACCCTCTTGTTGCTTCTAGATTGGGTATTAGGTCGAAAAACAACGAGGTAATAACAACCTCTTGTTTATTCATGATTGGGTATTAAGTCGAAAAACAACGAGGTAATTACACCCTCTTGTTGCTTAAAGATAGGGTATTAGGTCGAAAAACAACGAGGTAATTACACCCTCTTGTTGCTTCAAGATTGGGCATTAGGTCGACAAACAACGAGGTAATTACCCCCTCTTGTTGATTTATGATTGGGTATTAGGGCAACCACTTTTATTACTATACTCTAAATATATTACTATTAGTATAGTATTCATGGATAAATTCAAAAGCGAGTTTTCAATGCTTAATTACTTTCTCAGTTCTTCATATCTCGCTTTTACTAGTTTCGCTAGCGTGTAGATATATCTATTGTTGTGAACAATGTACTCCGTCTGACTAACAAAAGGTGANAAGCAATTGAGGTAGATAAAATAATTCAACTTTCAACAAATTTTTACCGATTCAATCTAAGTTAAGCTAAATAAATACACACACACACACACACACAAACAAAGATGTGATTGAGTGAATGTTAGTTTATTTATTTAGCTTATGCTGTGTTCCCTAAAATTGCATCAGGAATTGAAAGCCTACATTTATTTGGCGAATTCTGAATTTGAATTAATTTTTAAATTACTTAAGCAATATAAAATGAAATGAAAAATGATTATCGTTATATCTTCGTTGTTTGATTTACGCAAAAGTAAATAAATAAATTTAATTTTCTGACGTAGATGTTTTACAACGTTTTGAAGAAAAACTCTTATTAAGGAGGTTATTTGCAAATGTACATGAAATCCCCCATTTCTCTTTTCGGCATCTTGTATGCTCATCTTTCCATCAGCTTAATGCATAAAATTAGACATCTACTCTTTTTTTATGTCTATCTTTGATGAATAATGACAAATCTGATTATTTTACGCATCTCTTGCGTGGCGAATGTTTTTATTTTTTTATTCTTACTACATAGGCATAAAAGTCAGATATTTCTTAAAAATTAACATATGAGAAAACTACTGCACTTGGTTTAGAAATTAATATAAAAAAAAAGTATATTTAAACTAGAATTGGAGTGACATAACTCGGAGGAAGAGTCACTTATTTTTATTTTATGAGATATTCTTCAAGTAAATCCGTAAAAACTATTTACGTATCTACCATAAGGCGATTTAAAATTTTATTGAATATATTTGAGAAAGCAAATAAAAGAGTTGAGCTCCCCACTCATTCCTCCCTAGTAGGTCTAGAGTACTCCTAGCAGTGCAATTTTCTCTTCTTCCTGCTTTTCATCTATCAGGACCAAATTTGCCCATTTTTAGAGGAAAATATAAATCTAGTTAATTACATCCCTAATTATTTTTCAAAATTGTTTAAAATGTTGCTTACAAACATTATTTATCTTCTAATTTTGTTTTAAACCTATTATAATTATTTATTTGTAATAAATGACAATCGTGACACCAATAATAACAAAGGAAGATTTGTTTACCTATAGAATAGAAACATATTCTGATTTTTAATTAATGTATTTCCTTAAACCAACTTCCCACTCAGCTGATTTTCACATAAAGGACTTTATTCACTCTTCAATAATTTTAAATACGGAAAAGAATTGTTTTTTTTTTTTAATTTTAAACATTATGAATGTTAGAAACCCTACAGGCACCTAAAATTTATACTTCACTTGGAACATATTTTTGGCATCTACTGGATCTTAGATCAGAGTAGAAATTTAAATTTCTGGTCGCGACAAACGCAAATTTCTTGACACTAATCTGCTAAAACTGATGTTGGTTAGATGATACCCAGTAGAATTGTGGCCTAATTTTTCTTTACAGTCCACAAACTCAGGATACGTGCTGAAAGAACCCTAAATACTACGGGGTTAATTTGATAAAAAGGGATTATAAATACTTTTATTCCTATCAATAAACTCGAATTTAACAATACCATATAATGACTTGTTAGAGATAAAAATTACTTTTCATGTTATTATTATTATGAAGAAACTGTATATGATCTCATTCTATTGCTTGACTCACTGATGTATTATTTCTTTTTTTTTTAATTTCTTTACAACAGATTTGTTTCTGAATTAGCCAAAGAAAGGTCCGTGCTTGAATTAGAGCTGAGGAATCGCAGAGATTACACTAGCGTGTGTCCAGAAATATCCCAGCAAAGAACTATTACCTATTGAACAAATTGCAAACCACAAATGTATAAGAAGGTAATTGGTAGTTGAAGGCCTACCTTTATTGGGAATTCCATTTATCTAAAGAATATCTGACATTTTTTATTCCGCTGTTATTTTTTATTCCTTTATTCTTTTTTTTTAATTTATTAAATTTTTTTATGTTTTTCTTCAATTTCTATAAAA
>KZ810048.1:10605-24035 GCA_000696205.2 Oncopeltus fasciatus
ATATATATATAATTGTCTTCAGAGATTTCAGAAGGGATGACCGTTATATTGTGCATTTGTGGTATGGAAGCATAATTTTATTCGTAATTTTCGCTGATGCTAAATGTGGTCGATATCACGAAATGACAAAGAATTTTTTTTTTAAACCATTACGGTTGGTAAATGCCAAAAATCTGGCATTTTCTGAATTTTAACCAAAAATATAATTATTGCACGAGGTCTGACTTTGTACTCTCTTGTTTCAGTGGTAATAATAGATTCGAAACATCGTATGATATATTTTGACTGATTTTTTTCACTGAATTATTATAGGTTATTTTAAGTGTAAAGTATATATAGGCTTTGTCAACCGATTTTAGCCACATTCATACAAGAGTTTATTGACAACCTTACGAAAGATTACCTATATGGCCTTTGAGCTGTAAAAGCCATTTCTTGAGTGTATTATTCCAATCAAAACCCAATCTGTGTACATAAAAATTCAGCCAAAATAATAACAATTTCGAAAAAGTAATAGCTGTGTATGTTATTTAATTGAATAATTTAGGTAAAGTAATTATGTAGAATTTACCAATACTTCTTCCGGGTTCAACCGTGTCTTGGAGGTTTTAGGTGTCAAGCTTTCGCACGTCGTATGATGTCTTTTTCAGGGCTGAATGGAGAATGAGAGAGAGAGAATTCTCTCTCATTCTCCATTCAGCCCTGAAGAAGCCATCAGCGAAAGCTTGGCACCCAAAAACTCTAAGACACTGTTGAACCCGGAAGAAGTATTGGTAAATATGTTTGAGGACCGTGGAAGCCTACGTGAACAAATTTTGTATAGTTTCGTTAATTTGGGTCACCTGAAATTTATTTTTTTTTTAATGAGATGTAATTTCAGACTCTTGTACTTAGAATTTATTATGAATCTGCGTGAATAGCTTGATTTCCTTTCGAAAAATTGGATAACCGAATAAGTTACTTTAATGTTAATAGATTTCTGTGCTCCCCGTTATGTATCCAATTCATCTCTTCACCACGATCTTAATATCCTTTTTGTTCAAGACTTATTTTCTTTCCACTTCACTCTTTTCCCCAGTAAACTGCGATACCACCCTAATCCACCAGCACAGACCATGACTTCCAACTCCAACCCCTACAACCCTCCCCGTCGACTCAAACTAAGATGGCCCCGTGACCTCCTGGGGGCATAGTCTGTAAATAATTTGAGAGTGGTGTCATTGGTCACCTTCTCTCCTCATGTGATTAATATTGAATATAATTTTTACTTCATCGTGATCAAATTACAAAATGTTTTTATTTAGCAGAATGAAATAAACAAATACAAGTTTATTAAAAAAAATAAATTTGTGAAAAACTCATCTAAGCCATCTGCAATATTACATTTTTTATTTTTCATTAATTTTTAAATTTATTTGTATCTATTTAATTACATAACGGAAGCGCCAGGGTTGCTCATGGGATCCGTTCAGATCTCACAATCCTGGGTTTGAATCCCGCCCTGGGTAATCTTATATTAATTAGTAAAAGCATTACCAGAGCTATAGATGTTTAGAATGGAATAGTAACCTCCAGATAGGCCCTTCCTATCTGACCCTAAGTGGTTACAAAGGCGGCTAACGCTTAAATAAAAAAATAACTATAAATTTTCTTATTGTTCAGTAGAATTCTAATATAAATCTTGTGCAGACAGGATTTAACGCACATAATGGTAATTTCATAAAATATTTATTACAAATATTATAATCAAGTGTCACTTAACATTTCAAAATTAGGGTTTCCTTTGATTCTTGTAACCCCCAATTTTGATATCAGCAATAAACTCGTATAATGGTTTAGATCTATTATATACAAATACATATATAAGTATATTATCAAGTACAAANATATAAGTATATTATATATATATAATTTATGGAACATATTTTATTACTTCTTCTTAGCTGCATGGGTTAGAATCTAACAAAAAAAAAAGAAAAAAAAAGAAAGATGAGGGCCATCATACCTAGCATCGAATTTAGGATTTATTATGAATCTGCATTTTCTAAAAATATTCTGAATATAAAATATGAAATAAAATGAAAATATCGATATTTCTTAAATGGACATCTGCTGTAATGTAAATTTGTTTGAGTGTGATAGACAGTTTTCGGTTCGTAGGGCTTATTTTGTTTGAAAATCCGCCATCTTGACCCCCCCCCCCCTCGGGTTCGATGGCGACTAAGTCTAAGTTTCCAGTACAAATATCCTATTGGTCGACAAGAACATAAGTGAAATGATAATGTGCGCTAAAGTGATATTCATTTAGATTAGAACAGAATATTATATACAATTATATAACTATAGATTGGCATCGGTTGAAATTCTAATTCAGTTAATGCACCTTGAACAATTGGCAATCAGGAATGGGATTTCACGGACCAGCTCAATGATGCATTCCGGTCTTTGATGCCAATGGTATTATGCAAATATGATTGGAACCATGGTTTCTGACTGAGGTAACCATTAATCTAATAGGTGCTTAGGGCGCTTACACCTACCCATGCCTATGTTTAATTATACTAAGTACCATAGTCCATATATCATATAAAACCTTCCTAAAAATATTTAATACATATGTAAAATAACGTGCAATATAATTTTATATTTACATATATTAATATTAAATGGGAGAAGTTAAACTCACTTTTTGAATTTTATTTTTAGAAACATTGATGAGGTACCGATTCCAATGTAATTTGCGATTTTCTTAACTGTTTTAACATTCCTAATGATATCTTTAACAAAAACCAAAAAAAAATTATAACAATATAGGCCCTGAATAACTCATCACATGACGTGTGATAGCTTGACAAAAATTAATTTCACTACATGGTAAAGCTTAGGAGAAGTATTTATGAATGAATATTACTAGAGATGGTAGAAGCTTACGAAGCTTGCGAAAACTTGGCGAAAAGTAACGTTACTACAAGGACAAGCCCTGAAGTAGTATGTTTGAATATTTCTAGAAATAGTAGAAGCTTACGTGCAACAAGTAACTCCAGAAGTGAAAAAAGTATTTATTGATAATATTTTTATACATATTATTCCCTGCTGATTGTGAACTAAGTTTTGTTAAACATTCTTATTTATGGTTAGATAAAAAAATAGGAAATAGGATTATATTACGTCTTTTCAAATAAAATAGGCCATTCCTATTGGTTTTAAATTCCCAGAGTATTATAATGTTACCATATTTGGTTTATTTGTTTTAAAAATTTGGACATGCAGACTACGTATCATGTCACAGATTCTGCTGGAATAGCTTTCCTTCTTTTGAAGAGAAATCTGCTGAAAAAAAATTTAGGAAAATATCTTCAAGCACAATCCCTCACACACACCGAAGAAACTGAAATAAATAGTATATAACACTTTTTAATTCGTATACATCCAAAGTTTAGCAATAACGTAATATTTTGAATTTCCTTCTTAGCCAAATTTTTACTTTTTGAAGTCTTCTGGACGCAGGGTATACTAGTTTTGCCTTAGAGCATTTTTGATGGGTAAACTTGTGGACATACAGATTTTTTGTGTGCCCTGTACAGTTCACAATAATACTCAAGAAACAGAAAGAAATTTAAAATATAAATAAAAATTTTAAAAAGAGCTGTATAGTTTCTGGTGAAAATATAGCTAGAAAAAATAGCTTAACCGAAATATTAATTTATTCTGACCAATTCATTATACTAGTTTTTCACTCGAATTTGTAATGTTTATTATTTTATACTTCATGAAAGATTGTTCATACTTTAAGTGTAAAAATTCACATTAAATTTCATTGATTTGGCATTTCATTGTGAATATGTTAGAGATTGTGTGTATTTAACCAGATTTCATTCATATTTTAAGTGTCGTAAAATTGAGTTCATTCTGGAAATATTTCCATAAGATATTACTGTCTAAATGTGTTGTGAATTTACGCACAAATTGGACGTAAAAATTTGAGGGGTTGTTCCAGTGGAATGCATTAATTAAAAATTAATATCCCAGAAAAAGAGTGTGGAGGAAATTCCAGATGAAATTGTGGTTAGGCTCACAGTGCTAATTAAAATTGTAACTCAATATTTGAGTGTTAACATGACCAATACAGCTGTGAGAGTAATTAGTGAGGTCCATACGGCTAATTACCACAGCATTAAAGAGGAAGAATTATATTTCTGATTGTGGTGGAAGTATGTTGGGGTGCAAATAACACAAGTGAATGGAATACCGTTGCTTGGTGCTGAAATTATGCGTTAAATAAGGAAAAAAAAAAAGTTTTTTTAGTCAGAAAATATGTAGAGGGAGATCTGAAATGTATTTAAACAAATAATTTATTTTTATAGTAGCATAATTTTTTTCTCGGTATGTGTTTGTCTGTAATAAATGTTTGTGTCGAAAGTGTTAAACATATCTAGACAAATTTATAAGGCTTACAGGTGGCAATATTAATGCGCACACGATTTTATAAGGCTGAACACAAATCGAAACATTTAGAGATATACCAAAGATAAATTCATATACACTTATATGCGATACCCAGGCAAACATCACAGAATATCCAAGAAATACTTAAACATGAACCCACTCATTTAGACGACAACTGAATGTACATAAAAAAGACACACACATACACATGAGATGACTGAAGCTTGCATCATCGTCATACAGGCCCCGAACTACAAAAAAATTAATGCTGTATTTTTTTCCAATATATTTTACAAGAAATAACTTGATAAAATAATTTAACTAAGAAAGACAAGCCTTTTATTAAAACCACGATACATCTTATTTGGGGAGTGCACTATATTTATGCCTTTTAAAATTATATACCAAAAAACTATATAACTATATAAATGCTGAGAGCTCTATCATAAGCGTCATGAATAGCATTAGATTGATACAATTGAAAAAAAAATACGGTTACAACTATAATTATGAAACAAAACCACTTCTTTTTTTGTTAATGAACACTATTCTACTCATATTTTGCCAATACAGTATTCCTTTGACTATAGACCAACAAATAATAAGAAACATAATTTATTTTAAGCTTATAGAGGCGGAATTCCAACTCGATTGGCTAACATAAATTATTTATCAAGGTAAAATTAAACAAAATGCACTAGTGCTGTCCAATATATTCATAGTTATCGATTATATATTATTGGCCCTCATAGACATCGAATGAATAAACCTTAAATGTCACAGAGAACGGCACATTGAAATATATGCAGGAATTAACAGAATAGTGAGTTCTACAAAAAAAAAAAAAAAATGAATTAGAAAATAAATATGTTCACCTAGGCTTCGACGGTCGTCAGATGTATTTACAGTTTCTTCTTCCTTGTCAACCTTGTCAAGTTGTTGATAGTTGCCGGGCTTTCGCACATCTTGTGATGGCTTCTTCAGGGCTGAATAGAGAATGTTATAACATTGTAACATTCAGACCTGAAGAAGCCATCACAAGATGTGCGAAAGCTCGGCAACTATCAACAACTTGACAAGGTCCAACCCTTATCAAGGTTATGCTAATGTCCAACCCTTATCAATGTTACAATGTTATAACATTCTCTATTCAGCCCTGAAGAAGCCACCACAAGATGTGCGAAAGCTCGGCAACTATCAACAACTTGACAAGGTCCAACCCGGAAGAAGAAACTGTAAATAAATAGTAAATAAATGTTATACATACAAAATATGAAATTGTAGTAAACTTTACTCAGCATGCTCCACGTACGATTTCTGCAATATCCATGTTAAATGCCTCTGATTAATCACCATTGAAGCTGTTTTTGAGAAACAACTCAGACCAGAGATTTAGGATATCCAAGCTTGAGTCTGCTCTAGTACCCATACTAGGAAAGCGCCTAACAATCCAGTTGGATAGACCAGGACTTCCCATTTCGGATCAATATCCGGTAATCTAGTGGGTTCAGAACGGGACTTCCAGAGAGCCAATCCGAGCTAGAGATTAACTAAGCAATGTTCCTCTGCAGCCACTGTGCTGGAATCCTCCAGGAACATCCGATAACTTCCAGCAAACAGAGAATCTTCCAGAGCTGAAGACAGCTCATTCCCTTTTATGCAGTCATACAATCATTTTCTAGGTGTTCTTCAGCTATTATTTGTAATGCAACCCTTACAAGCCGAAGCATTTATCTGACCATAATTTTAATTTTTTTCTTAAACAAAAAAAAAATAATAAATAAAAAAGATAAGATTTCTTGTATTTGTGTAACTACCGTTCTTGCTCTATCCTTCTTTATCACAAGATTATTTTCACATGTATATGACATGTTACTGTCAACTTATAGTGCGATATCTACGTACAAAATCAAAGTTTCAATATATATATAATAATTTCAGGTGACTTGATTCATCTTTGAAACGTTTTTATATATATATATAAAAACCGCGTCTTACCGTACATATACGCTCATATGTAACTTGGAGCTACTGAAGCGCGTAAGTTGGAGTGACAGTCAGTTACCTGATGATGACTAGGCCCAGGCTAAGACAATTACCTTAGTGTAATTTATAAATTGTCTTTCATGCAATTGATAAGTGCGCTTCGGTAGTCGGATATTACTTATGACATATTTGATTTATTACTGTTAGTTTATAAAGCACTAGTCTTATCGCATATTTATTATATGATCATTAGTTCTTAGGCTTTACTTATTAATATAAATATAGGTTTAACCTTATAGTGCCATTGTGGCTAGACTTTGTCTCTAAAAGTTAGAGAACTTCTTGACGCTTGGACAAACTTTTTTTCTTTTGCAGACGGCCAAAAAGTTTGAAAAAACCTACATCTTCTCTAATAGTGTATAAAAAGAAATTATTTACTAATAACTTTGCCATTCATACTTCAGGTATCAGTAAAGCTGAATGTGAAGAATTATGAATAAACTGATTTTTTAAAACATATTATAATTTCTGAAATCTTAACTACGGTATCAAGTTTTTATCATGATCTGATTAAAAAGAAAAAAATAAATTGTTTCGATTCCTCTTCTTTTTATCAGAAGCTACAAATTTTCTCTTCTAAGAACTCAGAATTTCTATATTTTCACTAGATGTCATTGCACTATCTGTCATCCCTTAGTAATTATTTATAGTGCGTATGTTCTTAGGCCTTAACACTGTTTCTGATTTAGTTATAATACTCTCATATAGGCAATATAAGTTAGATGTTGCTGTTCATAGCTATGACTATAATGTTGAATATAAATGTCACATGTAAATTTTCTTTGCAATAAATTACATAGACATACACACGCAAAAGTATATATTTATATATTTCCAGGGATAATTGGTATAATTCTGGATATATAGCAATTTGAAACAAAGAACATTACATTTATTTTTTTGATATCTAGTGTTCTCTGACATTGTAAAATGAAATTTTTTATTTTTTCAAAAGGAGAGACTCCCCCCTGTGCTGGTGTGGGGCTATTGAGGATGCGCTGCACGTCCTGAACGACTGCCCCAAAATATGATGCCGCACGAGCGAAGCTATTGCGGACTGTAGGATACTCGGCGTCCCTAGTTGGGTCGGAGGAGGCCTTCAAGGCTCTCCGGGAGTTCGAAGAGTCCTGGCGAACCACTAACGGTGGGTTTTGACCCACCTACATGTAAGTAGGCACCTTAGCATTAAATTCGAGGTCTACTCAGAAGTTATCAATTGAGCAATAGGCAATGGCTACCCATGGCCAGCCAAGAGGATGGGGGTTTAGTGGGTTTTCTGCACGAAGGAGCCCCACAGTATTCTCTGGTATATCAAGCCGCTGAATCTGCGTAAATGCATTCCCCTACCTCTAAAAAAAAAAAGACATTGTAAAATGAATTTTGATTCGGTATTAAATTTATACTTCACTTCTTATAGTTATTAAAAGAAAAAAAAAAAATTTAAAAGTAAAATATTTCCAGATGTTTTCCAAGCGAAGTGAGTACGATCTGTTGCCTCAGTAAGTCATTGGAGAGCTGTCAATTCCAGGGACAATATGGCCCTCTTGTGCGTCAGAGGTTAGACCCCCTCCTTTCAATATGGAGTCCATACAATAAACAGTTTTTTTACGGCCTCCTGTGTATTTACGGGCCCCCTGGAGAATCCATAAATCAGGTTTTTATGTCCAGCATCTACCTTCATCCCCTCCTGGAGAGAATAAAATGGGGAGAGAAAAAATATGGAGTCTCCCTTATGATACATAATACATGATCTGGCTTGTTAATACCGATGTATCCTGAGGAATGTCATTATTTATGTATCTGTAATGTATATATAAATGAGAATTAATATTTAATGATCTTGTGTATACAATAAGGTCTACAAACTTTTTTTCTTTTGTAGACGGCTAAAAAGTTTGAAAAAACCTACATCTTCCCTAATAATGTAGAAAAAGAAATGATTAACTAATTACTTTTCCATCTATCCTTAAGAATTATGAATGAACAGATTTTTGAAAACATATTCTAATTTCCGAAATCCTAACTGCGGAATCAAGTTTTTATCATGATCTGATTAAAAAGAAAAAATAAATTGTTTCGATTCCTCTTCTTTTTTATCAGAAGCTACAAATTTTCTCTTCCAAGAACTCAGAATTTTATATATTTATAGATTATAAATTTTAAATATACATATATTTGCACTCTAGCTCACGAAATTATTGCCATAAAAAAACTAAAGTCAATATTTCAGCTTCTTTCAGCTTTAAAATGATGTCATTAATGATTGAAAACAACCGTGAGAGACAGATTTGAAGGAAGTTAAAAAAAGAGATAATCCTAAATTCGAAATATTCCTTTTTGTTCAAAATTGTGAAACATATAATAAGCCAGAGCTAGTTTAATAATACTAAAAATAATTTTAATGTATATTAGTATTTATGCATATAATACAAAAGAAACCCCGAAAAATAAATTTAACTATAAACCTTATCAATGGGAGAGGTGTCATTGGTCACCTTATCTCCTCATGTAATTGCCATTGAATGTCATTTTTACTTTTCATTCTAATCAAATTACAAAAAAATTTTATTTAACAGAATGTAATAAATAAATAAAAGTTAAAAAAAAAAAAAAAACTGATTAAAAGGAGCCATTCAAGAAACTAGTACAACTCATCTACAAAATATGAGTACAACTCACCTACTAACTCTACACTTATGACTGAATTACGACTGGCTGTACTACCCCTTTCAAAGGAGGGAAATTCGCTAGGCAATAAAACGCCGTACAGAAGGGGGTGTGTTGGACTTCGAACTGTGGCTCTACCGCCCCCGCAAAATATGTAGTACGTACATCTGTTGCAGACAGGGTGACCGCGCTCTCTACTCCCAATATTTCAATTCACCACCTGCCGATAAAGCGAACCCACCCCATCGCAACCTACAGTAAATAATATAAAAACTTATTAATTCATTTTCTAGCCAGATAATAATCTGAGTTTTCCTGTTAGCTCGCTTTCCCATTGCTGGATGATAACCATTTTTTGCTAAGTAAAGTATCGCATAGGTGTACGTAGACCTTAGAAACGAGAATAACAGATAAGTTACCTCACGTACCAGTTTATAGTTTTTATTTATTTAAGAATTTATCAATTTATGAGAAACTAGCTCAGCCTTCAAGCGTTCAAACGATCTCAGAAGAAAAGGAATTATTTATGATAGACAAAATTTCGGGAATGAAAATTACATTTTATTTATTTTTTACATTGTATGAAACATGTAAAATTTGCTTTAAAAACATATTTTTAATCGAGTTCTGGTCAAAGTCAGTGTAATAGAGAGGCCTTTCACTGAAGAAAGCTCATGATCAATCAATCAATAAGATCATGATCCAACCACCCATTGTGCCCATTACTTTTACAAAAAAATTTATTTTCTTTTTTCTACTGTCTCATAAAAAATACAGCTAATATGGATCTAACGGAACAAATAGTTGGGTGGGAAATTTATATATATATAAATTTTATGTTATATTACTACGTACATATATAATTATATATGTACATGGTAATATATTTTATTAAAAAAAATTGATATAAGTTTAAGTAGGAAAATAAATATATACATTCCGTGTAGTTTGTTGTTTGGGTCTGATAGTTGTTGGGTTCATGTTTCTTATGTAGTATGCTGGTTGAGTTCATAAAATCTGGTCCCCAATTGGTTGTAAATGCATGGAATA
This sequence comes from Oncopeltus fasciatus, assembly GCA_000696205.2. Taxonomy (NCBI): domain Eukaryota; kingdom Metazoa; phylum Arthropoda; class Insecta; order Hemiptera; family Lygaeidae; genus Oncopeltus; species Oncopeltus fasciatus. Next base: position 20,815 of record KZ810048.1, read on the forward strand.
ATAAATAAAATACAAAAGAAATAAATGAATAAAAAAAAAGCAAATTAATGACTAAATTTACAATAAAACAACTGGACACAAATGCAATTTAAGTACTTCAATAAATAAAGCTAAACAAAATGTGCTTCTGCCTGAAATTAAAATGTACTAATGCTGATAAATAAAATAATGGTACATTATATAATTTTAAAAGGAAGTAATTCTCTAGTTTGCAAGAATTAATTTTCATAATGTCTATATACATGAAAATGTGTTTAGAACTATAAACCTAATGGCTTCGTTACCAATTAATAATAAATTTCTTCATGTGTTCAGAAATCACTTTTGTGAGATATCGATAAAAATTATAATTCGCCATCTTACAGAATATTAATGCAACCCCTTTTGTAAAAATTTAATTTGAGTTAAAGATTAAATTTTCCTGAAACCTAATAAATCGTTTTGGTGAGAAAATATTGAATAATAAGTAAGTTAATGGAAGAATTAATATACAAAGTAATATGTAAACAAAATTGATTTTAGTCCCAATTTCTTCTTGTTTCAGAGTTTTATTAACTTAATCAAAGGTGGCTCTAAACCAATAGGAATGGGAAGGAGGTTTGAGCAGAAACCTTTAAGATATGTTCCGAAATATCTTTTGTACAATAACAAAAAAAAGTTTCGGAACTCAAATATTAGAAAATAAATAATTTTTACCCATAATTTAGATAACAATTAGTATTTATATAGCTTTCTCTTGCTTAGTTCAGGCTTACATTAGCAATTTCAAAACAACTGAAGTTATATGTTAAAGATCTAAATTTGGGTTATTTACGGCCTTAACGGTCGCAACGGAAGATATTTAACCTTCATCTTCGGAGTCTAATCCTTACAACCCTCTCCAACGAATAAAAATAAGATGGTCACATGACCTCCTTAATGCCTAAAAATTGTGGGAGTAGCATAATTTTTTTTTTAAGTGTAATTTAATCTAAATAAATATTTATATTTAAAAAAATTAAAATTATTTCAATGCTTCGGCACAAATTTTATTAACACACTGTATCAAATAGTATTCTCATTAAACAATTAGTGAGAGGGAATAGAATCAAAAAATCAATCTGTCCCAGCCAGGACTCAAAACCTGGATCTCCTGCTTTTCGGGCCGGAACGATTCCATTACACCACCGGGACGAGTCAGATAACTTATTAAATTCCTAACAAACTAGCGAGAGCCTAACCCACGAGAAAGACGTTTTATGCTCGAAGAAGCTGACATTATCTAGCTATTTATCGACTCTTGTTATTTACCATTTTAATTTTCATTTATAAATATTAATTTAGTTGTGGCTTATTATCCCACGTAAATTTTAAACAACTAATAAGAGGGAATATAATAAAAAAATCGATCTGTCCAAGCCAGGACTTGAACCTGGATCTCCTGCTATTACTAAATAAATGTTTATAAATAAAAATTAAAAAAGTAAATAACGAGAGTCCATAAATAGCTAGACAATGTCAGCTCCTTCGAGCATAAGACGTCTTTCTCGTGGGTTAGGCTCTCGCTAGTGTGTTGGGAATTTAATAAGTTATACAGCTCCTCCCGGTGGTGTAATGGAATCGAACCGCCCCGAAAAGCAGGAGATTCAGGTTCGAGTCTTGGCTGGGACAGATAGATTTTTTATATTCTATTCCCACTCATTAATCGTTTAAAATATACCTGGGATAATAAACCACAACTAAATTATTATTTACTATTCTCATTAGTTTTCTCTATTCGAAAACCACTTATTAAAAACTTTTCTGTCATGAATTAGCTCACATTCGACACTCTTTCTCTCGTTTAATTATCTCAATGGTATATTTAAATTTAAATTAATAATTGGTTATATAATTTAATTTATTTCTGTAATACTTCTATGTCATCACATTAGTAATGCTTGTACTGCTGTTTTGTTAAGTAATTAATTTAGTATATCATCATCACTGTACACTGTTTTTTAGAATTTATTTTTAAGTCTATAATTTATTAAAAAATTACTTCACAGCAAAAAAAAAGTAAAAAAATTAATTTTTTAGATTTTTCAATTTGCTCTTGCTGTAAATCTCCCACTCTCTTTCCTTGATCTACCATATTTCTACTTTTACCTTAATATTATCTTTTCTTATGTGAGTCTTGGCTCCAATGTAAACATCATTTAAGTGTTTCATCCCAGGCGTTTTTAAATAAATAAAATATATATTTATTACCTCTTGGTGAATATTCAAAAGTAAACCTCTTTTTCGTGACGTGAAATGTGTGACTGCTGAATACAGGATAAGGCAGGTGAAATGTTTTAAGGTAGGTTCAGGAACAAACGTAGCAATGTCACTTTTCAGTTGGTGACAGCATGTGGGTACCACGACAGCTATGACAACTGCGAATGGAATTAATTTATATATGTTTTGAAATTAGGTGGGTAGATTGTGTTAGTTCCCGGTCCAGTTTTAGTGGAATGCAATTTCAGCCCTCCCACTGTTTTACTGAATACATTTAAATTGAAATTATAGCTATCCTGGCGTATTTCAAAACCACTTAAGGTCACAAATACTCACTGCAATTAAGGTTTGTTTGTAATTATAATCTTGGCTTGCAAACCTTTTTATCCTTTGTGTAATAAAAATACATGTATTAATGGGAGAGCTATTTTATTTTTCACTGATTAGACCAAAATAAAGATTATTAAAATTAGTATTAATGTGATCTCTATTAATAAAATGACTTATCAAGAATTACTCCTGCGGTTTTTAATTTTTTGCCCATTTTTTAATTCGTTAATTTGGTTGTATGCTTAATTTTCCAGGAGAAAAAATTAACTGTGAATTATGAATATACTTAGAAGGGCCGAAATTTATAAAAATGAAATATAGATAAAATTTAAAACTGAATATAAAACAAACTCCCAATAAGAATATTGCAATGAAAAAAAAAATAGTTTCAGATGAATTTAGTTGGGGTTCGTTCAAGGTAGATCCCCCCCAAAAAAAAAATACAAATTAAAAAAGAGTGTATTTTATGGACAGTCATGGAAATGTGAACTTAGGGACAGGACGTCCTCTCTCGTATTCATGAAAGACCTGAAGATGGCTTACAATGTAAGCCGAAACGCTGGCAGATAATCTTTAAAAAAAAAATACTTTTTGAATTTGTATTTTTTTTTTTTTGGGTCTACCTTGACCGAACCCAAACTAAAATCATCTAA
>KZ810049.1:0-19788 GCA_000696205.2 Oncopeltus fasciatus
ATCTAAGAAAATGTAGTCCATTAACTGCTATTAAGGACTTTTATTTTAAAGTAATCATCGAGTGAAGAGGGATTTATTATAACTTGGTATTTAATAAACATTTTATTTCTCGCAGGAATAAAGAGATTCTCAGGTTATTATAAATAATTCCTTGGGAGTAGTTCAATGAATTCATGAGTTGTTGAGGGTTAAGTTCTCAAGGACTTACCTAAGTCCCGACATGTTTACAACGCGAAGCAAGTAATTAGAGTTCTGAGAGAGAACTCTTCACTTCAAGTAGTTACTAGAACAGCCAATGAGAAGTTAATAAAAAATGTAAGAGATGTTTTTCAGACTGAAGGAAACAAAGTATAGCGAATTCTATGTGGGTTATATTCTCTTAAGGAGATCAACTATTGGTAAAAGTACGCGACTTTTGAAAAATTCCATTAGACCTTAAACAAGCGTATGATTCAAAAACCCAAAAAAGAAAAATATATGTATTGTTTTTACAAAAGCTTTTACAATTTTAAAAATAAAAATAAAATAAAGAAAGAACAAATTCCAGTATTTATGCGGTGAGGGATTAAGTGACACATAAATTTAAAAATCTACCATACCTCCATTTCTCTTAAAGTTTATAAAGATTTAAATAACATTTTAAAAAATGTTCAACATTTTTTTACAACATTAATGCCAAAAGTGTGTACTATTAAATCAATCATCCAACGTTATCTACACTAACCACCATGTACAATTAGTTTGTTAGTGATTTCGCAGAGCGCGGAATTATGCACTTCCATAATTAACTTGTGCTCGATTTTAACCATTCTTTTATGTTATTGCCCACCCAGAATAAAGTTACCCCTTCTTGCTACTGACTCCATGGTCAACAGACCTGTGCTATTGCTCCCTCACTATAAAGTGACCTGTTACTCTTTCTTCTTTTTTTCAATTTTATAATTCTCTCTGGTGATTTTAACTATTGAGATTGTTCATTCATCAGTTTTTTTTTTTTTTAATTTTGCTTCTCGAAATTAATGGTTTACGGCGGTTTAATAAGTTACAATTAGGATTTGCAGATTTCCAAATAGCGGAAAAATCTCAAACCACACTGATAAGGTGGAATTTACTGTAGGAAGAGCACTGAAAGATGTGTCTTTAAAAACAAATAACTGGCGTTAATGACCAAAGGTTGACACGCCATTAAAAAAAAAAAAAGTAATAAAGAAATGACAGACGATCCGAGGAACGCCGAAAATTGTGGTAAGTGGATTTTTAAATTAATTTTCTTACTTGTTCCGCTATTAATGTTACCAGTTCAACCTACAGTCCACTATCAATTTTGTTTCGTTTTCGGTAAACACCTTTTACCTATACCAAAGAAAAAAATTTAAGTATATTACTTTCCGGACAAGTGGGCCCTTTTATTTTTAATAAATACAAACTAAATTTTATTTTTATTAATTTTAAATAAGAGAAGGAGTTGTGGTGGAGTGGGTTAAAGGATTATGAAAATTTAATTTCGTAATAACTTATTACAATAATAAACTTTCGTTATTTTAGGTGTAATTTTTGTTGACTATAATGGTGTAAAAGATAATTTTTTAATACTTTTAATCGTACAGAGAGCTAGAAAAAATCCACCTCAGCTGGGAAGTGAGGTGCGGGAAATCAGAAATTTTTCCTATCACCCTTGGTGGTGTAGTGGTAGCGTACCCGCTCGGAAAGTGGGAGACCCGGGTTCGTTTCTCGATTGAGGTAGTTACATTTTTTCTGGCTCCCTGTACGATTCAAATTAATAATGAAATGTAGGATTACTTTACCATAATTATCATCAAAATTTGTAATTTTTTAATATTTATTATCTACTGAAGAATGGATTTAGAAATGTTACGATGTGAATTTGAAAGTTAAGCATTTCTCCTAAATAATGAAGTCGTTCACTATTGATTAAGTCCAATTCTATTTCTTCTATGTCTCTTAAATTATCCCTTAGATATAGTTTGGTGCATTCAAAAATATCTTTGTTGATATGTTTCCTCCTAAGATTTTGATGTGATACAAATGTTTTAATGTTACAATTTTGTACATGTCATATCCTAAATTGTTTTCACAGCATTAACAATACCCTCTATTGTGGTCAATCTGGTCACTGGAAGGTCCGAGGTCGAGCCATAGAACACCCTGTGGTTGTCGATCAATCTGTAAGTGCAGTTGCCTTTCACTAATGCGAGGGTGTCCCTCTTGCTGAAATGCACCGGGGTGTGAGCTGCATGGTCCAGACACTCCATTGCAGCACTCGGAATGCACCCTGGATGTGGGCCTCCGACACCTCACGTGCCATGCTCCTGCCCCAATGGAATCCGACAGAGTTCCTCCAACGCCAATTCTCCTCAAGCATTCCGCTAAAGTTCAATGACGAATATTATACATTATAAACAAGTTAACGCCACCATAAGTAATGTATAATAAAAAAAAATTTTTTTATTTAAAAGAAACCCATTGGAGACTATTGCTCCAAAATATTTCTGCACATTTTTTTCTTTCATCTATGCCACTAAAAATGTTTTTCAAACAACCTATTTATGACTCAAATGCTAAAACGAATGTGAATAAAAAATAAAGGGAAATTTTATATACTTAAAAGATTTTTGGAGATAAATTTGTTGACCGTCTATTTTTTGAATTCCGACTTGGTAGTTGTAGAATTAAAAACTAATTTGTAACCAAAAAAGATATCATTTTAACCAACATATAGCACGTTTTGACATGTCGCCCTATCAGGTATATTACTCTCAGAATATTTTAAATAATTTTTTATTATCTCCAATATCTTCATTATACAGTTTTAAAAATAGTAATTAAAAGTACGATTCAACCCCATAATCATGTCAGTATCTCTGACAGACAAATACAAATTAATGATTTAGCAAATAACAAATTAACGAACCTGTCAGGAACTGTAGCAATAAAAAGGGAATTACAAAATTCATTTATATCTGGTAGGAAGACACCCCACTCCCTTTGTGACAGGTTCATGGTTTGAACTTTGGAAGTATCTCTGGTGCTTTGGTCGCTGCCATGTGCCAGATAATTATACACANCCCAAAAAAAAAAGGTTAAGACAGTTTCATATTAAAATAAATTTAACCCTCTCCCCATTTTGTTTCATTTAAGGAAATATAGTATACTCTAAATTCAAAATAGTGATAAAATTTTTTTTTTAAATGTGTTATAAAAATATCAATCGTCTTTCCTTTGACCATACTGATCACTTACAAAGCTCATTAAAAAACAAAAAGTTTCATTCATATTTTTTATTTTACTTTTTATTTTTAGAACGTCCCTACCCATCCAAGTACCCTCTTAGCTCTATTTGCGGACGACAAAGCTATCCTATCCTCCCATCCCGATCCTAAAACTGCTTCTAAAAACCTACAAGATCACTTCNGTCAGTATCTCTGACAGACAAATACAAATTAATGATTTAGCAAATAACAAATTAACGAACCTGTCAGGAACTGTAGCAATAAAAAGGGAATTACAAAATTCATTTATATCTGGTAGGAAGACACCCCACTCCCTTTGTGACAGGTTCATGGTTTGAACTTTGGAAGTATCTCTGGTGCTTTGGTCGCTGCCATGTGCCAGATAATTATACACAGCCTCTTTGATCTTCCCGCCTAATTAGATCCTCAGCTTACTAAATAATTCTGTGTGAACAGCAGCACCCTTCCAGTAGGACAATAATGCCGTTTTATCTTAGGTTATCTAGAGATAATTATTTCAGGCTTAGAGGAAAATAAAAATATAACATGAAAATATACCATGCATAAGATAATGAGCAATTTTTCTTATACTTTCTATAACTGTTTTTCACAAATATTATTATTTTAATTGAATTCAAACTGATATATTTGACTTCAATTTAATGACAATGTATACCCAAATGGTGGTTCAGTAGATCACTGGGCAAGATTCCATAACTGTTTAAGACAGTTTTATATTAAAATAAATTTATTTTTTTAAACCCTTCCCCAATTTTATTTCATTTAAGAAAATATAGTATACTTTGTCTAAATTCAAAATAGTGATATACTTTTTTTTTTTAAATCTGATAGTTATAAAAATATCAATCGTCTTTCCTTTGACCATACTGATCACTTACAAAGCTCATTAAAAAACAAAAAGTTTCATTCATATTTTTTATTTTACTTTTTATTTTTAGAACGTCCCTACCCATCCAAGTACCCTCTTAGCTCTATTTGCGGACGACAAAGCTATCCTATCCTCCCATCCCGATCCTAAAACTGCTTCTAAAAACCTACAATGTCACCTCGAAAAAATCAAACAATGGTGTGGCAAATGGAGAATAAAAATCAATGAGGCAAAATGCGTTAGTTAATTTCCAACTGCGGAAGAAAGACTTCCCTGAAATTGTGAAATTTAACAATATTTCTTTGCCACATTCAAATTCCGTTCATTACCTTGGGTTCCATCTTGACTCACGACTTACATGGGGAGAACATACTAAAATTAAAAGGCAAGAACTCAATCGGCGATATGGACTCCTATACAGACTCATGAATAAGAAGTCCACTCTTACGATTGAAAACAAGCTGACGCTCTACAAAACCTTATTACGACCAATCTGGACTTACTGAGTAGAAATCTAGGGTGCAGCCAAGCCTTCCAACATCCAAAGAATCCAGTTCTTTCAATCCAAAACCCTGAGAATAATTGCAAATGCTTCCTATTACGTATCCAATTCTTCCCTTCACCACGATCTTAATATTCCTTTTGTTCAAGACCGCATTTCTTCCCGCTTCAGCCTTTTCCACAGTAAACTGCCATGCCATCCTAATCCACTAGCACAGACCTTGTCTTCCAACTCCAACCCCTACAACCCTCCCCGTCGGCTCAAACGAAGATGGCCCCGTGATCTCCTCGGGACATAGCCTGTAAATAATTTGAGAGTGGTGTCATTGGTCACCTTCTCTCCTCATGTGATTGACATTGATGTTATTTTTTTAAATTTCTTTGTAATCAAATTACAATTTTTTTTAATTTAACAGAATGTAATTATTAAATAAAAGTTTATAAAAAAAAATTTGAGCCCTTATTTATTAATTTTTTTGTCGATAATAAATTTTAGAAAACGCACAAAATGCAATTGTACACTGAATGAGTAAAGCTGCTCTCAAAGTTTATTGAACCTCAGAATGGCATTTTTTTTTTGTTTTTTTTTAGGGGGAAAATTGAGCAGAAAATTTTCAGATTTTTGAGGTCAGAAACATTCCAACTGTAATTTGGACGCTCTAGAGTCGTCGCGAGGGAGGGTCTGGATTGTGGTTCCTTGTCGACAGGCGACCACGAGACATTGCCAGAACCGCAGGAAGTAATTCACGAAGGACTATATTGAATTCTTTTAGAGCCTGGGGGAATAGCTTCCAATGGGACACCATTGCTTTTTATCACTTTTTAAAATAAATAACAATGTAGACAATATATTGACTGTGATATTGACTTCGTCGCTTAACGTTTATTTTATTTGTACCCGTTTCGGGAACCAAAGTTGCTGGTATTCTCGTGGTATTCGATCAAAAGTCACCAGTGCTTAGTTTAATCGAAGCAATTTCCCATGTTCCGATAAAGATGGACATGGTTAGGAGTATTGTAATAATTTTGTCTCACAAACCGTGGATAGTATATATAGTATATGAATAAAAAATGTAAGATAGTTATGACTTGCTTGCTTAAGCCTATCTGGAAGCAAAGAGTGGGGAAATAAGAAATCTTCCTAGTTACGTTCTTAAATATCTGTTTCGTAAGCATGTATCATAAGAAATCTTATTTTACATACAGGAAACTCTGTCGTAACAATGGAGAATGATATCTCCAATTCTCGTCGCCAGGATCATTGCATTATTTAGTCGCCTAGGAATCTCAACCATGGAATAGATACTTTTTTTTTTTTTTTTTTTTTTAAATCAAGCAGCACTCCACGTATAGTAAATAGGCTTGTAAGTAAATGTGTGCGGCTTAGCAAACTACTCACCCGCAGGGGCCTGAGTTACGGAATGCATTTTAATTCTGACTAAACTTTGATTTTTCAAGTAAATGTATACATTATAAAGGAATTACCTATTATTAATTATATTCTGTCAAACTAATTATTTAGTTATTATTAGACACTTTGTTAATAAAATTGTCCCTCAGAAACTAAATTTACTCTAAATACATGCAAGAATACATGCAAAAAAAATGTATTAATTAAATAAATTAATAATTTGTAAAAACATTTTCAACTGACATATAGGAAAGCACATTAAACTTTCTTATTAAAAATTAATATTATTGTATACATGAGTGACAATTGCCAACTTCATAAAATTTTCTAGTAAAAAAAAGTCTAATGTTATGTGTAATATTACTTTTAAAATGAAATTTTAATTTGCAATACTAAAGTTAAATAGTTCATTTGTCGTATACATATTTAATAAAATTAATTTCACTATTAAATATATTTTTTCTAAAATGTCATATTACAAAAATTCCAAATGCAGTACGTTTTTCTTAAGAGTATCGTTTTCAAATCTAATTTTGAAGATTTTCATAGTGCCTTGAGTAATTATTAGGCCAATAAATATTCCTTTTCTCTTCTTGAAGAAGAGTTGGAACAATCTACTTCTGACAGTGTCTGAAAACCATTATGGTTTTCAAGCAAACCACGAATTTTGTGTGGTTTTTATGCGTTTGGATATTTCTAGATCCGATAAATTGAACCAAAGAGTGCAGATACACTCAAATCAGTCCATTTGTAAATTATTAAATGTGTTTCCCATTTTTTTTTTTTTAGCATTTTAAGCGGTTTTTTTTTTATTCACTTCTAAGAAATAGCTATCTAGAATGAACATTTCATGACACAACTTGGCAGAAGCGACATGTTTTAGGGCGATCTGATTAACCACATTATTAGCGAATTTTGAAGGAATGTAACAATTAAGGTTGTCCTCATAACATGTTAAAGACTAAGAAGAATGTATTTTCTTCATCCTACATATTAGACACCAAATTTGATAGCTACTAAAATTTGTGTCAGTATGCCACTACTTTTTAGACCACAGTTTTTTTTAAATGTTTGTTATTGCAAAAAAAAAAGGCAAAATTCGTTATTGAGTAACACTCCACACATGTTTTTATTGACAAAGAAAATATTTTAGGCACAAAGCGGTATTGAAAAATGGGGAGTGGGAATTTATTTGTAGGCATAAAAATTTATTACAGGTATGTCACTTAAAATGTAGAAATTAAAGTTGATCAATAGGAGTAGGCGTTATATGGTATCGAAAGTTCAAATAAAATGATCTAAAATGCTGAGTAATTCGCAAAGTTTAAGCAGCTTCTTCGTAACAGAATTTTGTGAAATGAATTTTTTAATTTTCATCACCAGATTGATTTGGTACATTCCTGTGTATCGCGTTTTTTTCCTCTGACAGGAACTACAGTTCAGTTCCTCCAGAAGAACAGCTCACTTGGGACTGTCCCAGACAGGAGTTGACTCTGACTTCGGGATAACGAGGCCTAGGCCCACTCTGACCTGTCAGTCGGCTGAATGACCCCTGCTCGGCTACTGACCCTTTACTTTGACCCTACTCCTAGAAGATCTCCTTCCAGAGACCTCCCTATCAGATGTACCTCAATGCAAACAGGATCATTTAATCTCTCTTTGTATGCCTTCTGGTGGCTTTAGTTTTGTGTAACGAAAGGATCAAAATCTGTGAGACTTGCAATAATTAATAAATGATACTAATAAAATTTAAAATCATACATGAAATAAAATTTGATCACTCAATGATAGAAATGCATCAAAATAAGATACCAAAATAGTACAAAGTACAAATAATGTGAGAGTGTATATATATATATATATATCAAAAACAGGTGGGATAGAGAGTGCAGTGAACACACAAAAATAAAAAATCACAAATTGCACTCTCCATCCCACCTCTTCTTGATCACTATATAAAGAAGCCACGAGTTTTTCATTTCATATATATTACACACACATACATACATATATATATATATATTTTTTTTTTCTGTTTCTACTTGTAATTGCATACTAAATATATCAAGTAATTTGAACAGAACATATTTTTAGCTACTACTCAGTAGATGTAGTAAAGATTTTAAGAAATTTTTAAAACACATTTCACCATGTAACCGTGTAAATGTGAAAAATTGGCCTTTAATTATGGTACAGTAGTAGTAGTAGTAGATTGAAGGGCAATCAACTTACTTCTAGGTTATTACGCCCTATAAACACCCCCTAATATGTCCACTATAAATTAGTTAATAAATTACTGATGGTACATCTTATATGCTGTAATGCTGCTATACAAAGAAAGGATTTTTTTTTTAATAGCCTTTATTTACATATTACATTCTGTTAAAAATTAAAAAAAAAAAACATTTTGTTATTTGATTAAAATGAATAACAATAATAAAAATGACAGAAAGGATATTAAAGAAATTATTCATAATCACTTGGGAGATTTGAGGGACAAATTTGCTTTCCTAGTGGTCAGTCTTAGCCATTGTGATTTCTCCATTTATCTCAATTGTTCAACTCGTAATTCATATATTACTTGAACAATTGATATAAAACGGAGGTTGACAGAAAGAAGAAAAAATGTACAAAAAATAGATGTACTTTTTCATATAAGATCATCTACAGTAGGATTTAGGAATTTTATCTATTTTCAGAATGTTTAATTCGACTGATTCTCAGTTCGAACCGATCATTTATCTCAAAATAAAGCGATTTATATCATTAGGATTAGGTTTCAGGTTATAGGGCGATAAACATCATGGTTATTACGCCCTGACTGTTGGGTTAATTACATTTTTTCATATAATCCTGTTTCTCCTAATATGCACATAAGTTTGCCTACATTGGATTCATGGTTTGCCAGGGATGCCGACAGTTAGTTGTCTTGGGAGGTTTTTGCATGTAAATAGATTAGTGTAATATATTCCTAAAGAACATATACTTTTTGTACATCTATTTTTTTTTCTATCTGTCAACCTCCGTTTTAAACACATTGGATTGGATTGAGCTATTAATATCAGCAGATACCCTGACAAATAGATCTATTTATAGCAAGCCTTTATATCTCAATAGAAGCTTATCTTTCATTATGTATTACTTAAAAAAAACAAAAAAAAACATTAGAAATATGAACTAAATAGCTAGAACCTGCTTGAAGAACCATTTGATGTGGAATTTAAATGGATTTTTACGTTTGTTATGCCTATTAATTATAGGTCTACCATATAAATTGAAATTGCCAATATATTTGTATTAAATAAATACAATGTAATGTTTAGTTTATAAATAAATATATGGTGATACAAGGGAATTTCAGTTGTTGTTCTGCTGAGAGAGGGAGTTCCTACCAACAAGGAACTTACGAAGAAATGGAAGCGGCTTCTGTAGTTCGAAGCTCATTACTGGTCCTCATCGCAAATCGGTTCCCCCACCCAGTTTACAACGCCAGACTTCGCCTTCCGATAACTTGGCGGGAAGCCGGGAACCAATCAGCGTCAACTGTTTACAACTGTTTCTTTGCGCTTATCAGCGCTGGTTGTTGTTATCTCAACATGGGTGACATTTAGTTCTTCAGGTCAATGTGTTTCCTACAACACACTACTAGCAGAATTTCGGAAAGAAAAATCAAGATGTTCTCATTGGTATAATTACAAGACTCATCTGAAGAATCTAAGTGCGGCTAGAGTCTTGACATAGATATGTCACTCAGGAAAAGCAAAAAAGTATTGCTCACAATAGCTTTTTTTTTTACAAACACTTTTTATTATTATATATCTGATGTACAATACATTAATACTGTAAATATATATTATATATGTATATTTACAGAATTAATGTATTTAATATTAATGTGTTTTTATTCATGCTGAACGTTGTCAAAATGAATATTTCTTGTTATGCTTAACAAGAAATGTTCATTTTGACAATGTTCAGCATGAATAAAACACATATAAAATTTCATCAAACAGTGGTACCTAAATTACGAATGTAATGAAGTGGTATATATCATGTGTGCATTGGATCACTGTACGGTGACTGGATTGCCCTCTAGCGTGAAGCGGAGGACTTAGTTGTTGTTAGGTGAGTCAAACAGAGCCCTCTAGGGACTATTTGAATAATTGATCCGCTGTGGGATCGGAAAAAGAAGTGTGGGAGCGAGGGCAGACGCGAGCCCTCGGGCGACCGACTCACCGGCTTCTGGGAGTCCTCACCCGCACCAGGACACCCTGTGTTCCTGCCATTCCCTTCTTCCTCCCGAGGGAAAATATTGTTCTATTTGAATTGGATTTGTGGTCACTTTTTATATATTATTTAACAAACAATTTTCGGGCTTATTGGAATAATTTTATTTTAGTAAATATTTATATGCATTATGCTATATAACAATGTAATTTATTTCTTAAATGAGAGTTTTATATTTTTTTAAATTAATAACTTAATTAAAACTAATATTAGCATTTAAGTAGGATCAAGTTAAATTAGAACAAATTTATTTTTAAAACTTTTTCATGAAAACAAAGTCTAAAGTTTTGAAGTTAGGTGTATTGATAAATGAAAAGTTATTACAATCTTTTTTCAGCGATAGTTATAGTTAAGTTCGATTTTATTTGTATTACTTAACTTAAAAATCTTATCAATTTTAGTGCGAGGGAACAGAATAAAAAATCTAACGTCCCAGCCAGGACTCGAACCTGGATCTCCTGCTTAATAACTTATCAGGCTTGTCCTGGCACCGTAAATGTTAACGCACCGGCCCGGATAGCAGGAAATCCAGGTTCGTGTCCTGGCTGGGACGTTGGATTTTTTATTTTTTCCCTGCACTAAAAGTTGTTAAAATTTACGTGCGATAAAATACCACATGAAAATTAATATTAATAATATCAAAATAAAAAAGTAAATAACGAGACAGCTACTTCAAGCATAAGACGATATATTCATCTACCTTAGAGGTTAGACTCTCGACACTAGTGCGGGGAATTTAATAACTTATCAGGCTTGTCTCGGTAGCGTAAATGGTAACGCACCTGCTCAGAAAGCTGGAAATCCAGGTTCGAGTCCTGGCTGGGACAGTTAGATTTTTTTTTCTGTTCCCTTGCACTAAAATTGTTAAAATTTACGTGGGATAAGATACCACAAGAAAATTAATATTTATAAAATTAAAAATCTTATTTCTATTTTATAAATTTTTTGGGTAATTACCTTATAGAATAAAGATAGCTCATCACATTCAAATAATTTGTAGTACTCTGTTATCAAATATATTGACGAAATTAGGTTCCAGTTCGTTGCGGATGTACATTGGATTAAAATTATAATCCATATTAATTATATCGTTCAATTATAGATCCTATCAATATTGATAGTTTTGTAGGTTACTGTATTTATTTGTACTAAAAGTAGCACTTCCAGGTGTTTGGATTTTTGGATTGGTATTTTTGCAAGATAGGTAAGTTCTAAAACCATCCACATAGAATAATGATATACATTTTTTAAATCCATATTTTTAGATATTCATACAAAATATTCGATATAAATCGTTTTGTATTTTTATATATAATTTAACATACGAGTAATAAATTTATTTTTGGGATGGATAACTAAAAAGTTAGAACAATTTATGAATAATATTGACTAATATCTGACACAAAGTGAAGAACATTCAATTTTTAAGTGGTGGGATAAAATCAACCGCTGGCACAACAGATGAGATTGGGGACCTGGAGGTATTTCAATAACCAAGTGGAAAGGAAATAATACCAAGTGCTTTTATTATTCAGTAGAGTCCGCCGGGATGGACTGTCAGCTGTCAATCAGCCGTCCGGGACAAAAGCGCGGGCCTGTCGACAGGGAAGCCGCGGAAAACAAACAGAACAGCTGACAATTATTTGGTTTTCAGCCCGCCGGTGATGTTTGCACTTCGATTTGGGCTTATTGTTGTTGTCGCACTCTGATACGACAGACTTGGAGAGTGGCCATTAAACAGATGGGTGATGAACACTGCTACTCCTATCTCTCTCTTCCACATCACTCTCTTCATCCTCTTATTTCTCTTTCTCTCTCACTCACTCACTCTCTGTAATTATTGACAATTAATAGAATCAGAATTTAAAAAAAAAAATGTCATTTAAAAGTAAAATAGCTTTAATGTGGACTTCTATGGCAATAGTCTCATGTTAAATACCCACAGCACATATGCACTTTTTTTTCCTGTAGATCTATCTGTTGTGGCCCAACATATTACTGGAGGATACCCAGCCCTTATGGTAAAATTCAATCATTCTTCATTTTTTTTCAAAATTTCGCAATTCTTGATACAATAATAGTATACTGACACAACTTTTTCAGTAGTCATAAATAAACTCATCGCCTGAGCATCTATGATCCCCCCACAAATGTCTAATGTATCTTCGAGTAGACAGCTCATTGCTGACATAATTTTTTAAAATATATTTCCATAATTCATGGGCTTTATTGTTGTCAGGAAGCCTTCTCTACCCGGAGATGTATCCTCTGTAGAGATTGGTAGCTTTGAGACGTCGATTGAACATTTATAGTCCAGAGTAATCTCCAAATGCCAATGCGTTTACCCATGAGGATTTGGCTAGACCTTAGTAATCTTTCCCTGCATCACGTACTCTCATAGACATACGATCTAATGGTTTTTTTTTCAGTAGTTACCTGGGAAGTCCAGTGATGTACCTACAGGAATTTATTTCCTTAGACTATCACTAATAGACTGAAACATAGATTTTGGCCACTTGGTACGGTAAACCGTATCTGACTACTCTGAATGGTACACATATTCAGAGAGTCTGTGTTTATTGAATCATTTAAGGTACGTTTTCTACAAACAATAAAAAATATTAATTAGCAGTTTAAAGAAAAAATAAATTATTCCAACACTAGAATGGAGCCAGGATTAAATCTAAATGTTTTAATAGGCTAATTAAATTTCTTATCCTTGCATTAATTTAAAGATTAACTCCTTGGAAGTAACGTACTTACATTCAATTTTTTTTAATCCTTCTCTTATTTCAATTAACGATAATTCAGCGTTTAAAAGGTTTCATTAAAATTAACACCTTTCCGAGGGAGGGGTTGGTTAAGGTAAAATAATTGCTTGAGGGGATGGTGTTGATGTTGGAGTGAGAGTGGCGATGGGTGGAGGGGGAGATTAGTACGGGAGGGGGAAGTTAGTTATTGTTCACGGTCTGGAAGATTTTGTGGGGGTAGGGAGAGGCCTCGAACGCCGAACTGGTAATGGAAAAGGAGTGGGTTCAGGAGGTTTTTCCAAGGAGTCCCAACTTGGTATTGCAGAGAAGGAGTGAAAGAGAGATAGGGATCTGTAGGGGAAGTGGGAGGGAAGGTGTGAGAGAACAGAGAGAGATAGGACGAAGTGAAAGAGATATAGGGAGAGAGAGACGGAGCTAAGGGAAGAACGGCTGATAACTACTTTTCAATTAATTTCTCCCCCGATTTGGAATCTCTTCAGGAGCGTGGAATGTATCCTCCGCACTAACACCACCACACCTTCCCACAGTTTCTTAGGCACCAACCCCTTCCCCTTCCCTCCGTTGCAATTAACGACATAGGAAGGAGAGGGGAGGCCAATTTATTGTGGTGGGGGGAAGGAGACCTGGGGGTAAATGGAGGAACAAAGGAGCCGAAAGTTGGGAAGTCCTCCTGAGAAGTTTACACTTTCAACACAGTTCATATTCCACCCCCTCCATCCCCTCCAGTTGGATAGCTCCACGCCAGGTAGGTTATCACAACCACTTCACTTCCAGTCCATTAATAAGTTGCGGGCGCACTGGACTCATTCATCACCTGCTGCGGTATTTTCGTACAAGGAATTCGAACTATTCACTAAAATAATCTAAAAGGTTACTTTCACTACCAATGAATATAGAACTATCAAACCTTCTATTATCCGTTCATTGGTTTCTGCAAACCATCTTCTGTTGGCGAGCGCTTTCGGACATTGTCCATCTTTTTGGCCGAATACATGTGTTCACTGTCACTGTCTGTATTCAACTGAGAGCTGAATACAGACAGTGACTGTAAACACATGTATTCGGCCACGAAGATGGACAATGTCCGAAAGCGCTCGCCAACAGAAGATGGTTTGCAGAAACCAATGATAATATAATATGATAATATGATAATAGAAGGTATGATATTCACCAAAATACAACGACATCAACTTGAAACGCATCAAATTATTCTCGAGTAGTTTATTTGATTAAATTTGGAATCCCAGGTTTACATGTAAATTATAGTACATAAGAAAATGTTTCCAACTGCAAGGTTTATTTTGTATACAACCTGTGATCCGTTTCTCTCTCTATGAAGACCAATTTTATCATTTGACTCTCTTTTCAAGTACTAATTGACTAAAGCAATTAGTTCCCTTGGAAATAGACTCTCTATTCATAGCTATTTTAACAAGGGATTTTCATTATATTTACTTAGAATTAAAAAACCCTAAATAAAATAGGGACAAATCTTTTTTATTTAATTGCTCCGAAATAAATTGGTCTCTTTGTATTTCGACGAATTATGCATCCTTTAATTAAGGTAAAACAAGTTTCGTATATTTCAAATATTTTTTTATCTGAATTAGAGAATTTCTTAAATAATTTAGAAATTGAAGTTGTTGTCAAAAGTAAGTGATTTTTTAAAGTTTTGATTTGAGGTAGGCTTACTAAATGAATGACAATTTTGTGGTTTAAATTATATTATGATATATTTTATAGAAAATCATTGATATTTCCAGGTTGTTTCTCTTCATAAAGTAGAAATTTTTATATTGAAATTTGTAAATTTTGCATTTCCAGACATAAGGTGTTTTTTTTATTGTTTTTTTTTTTTTCCACGTATTTAATCTCAGTTGGTGAAATTATAGATATTCTAAACTAAAAACTACAGATTTGTGTGAAATTTTGTATTTAAATTGCCACCCTAGTTATAAATGAATAACTAGTTTTATATGAAGGGATACTAGAAGTTGGACGGATACAGTTACAATAACTACCCCTTCGAACTTGATACAAGTATCGATCTCGTTATTTCATTCCTACTAGTTTATACATCGATATCTTCACTTTTCAATGTAATAGTTTACATTATTTATACCTCAATAAGATGATATTCAATTTCATGTTTCTACAATTTGAGTTATTATTTTTATTCTCTTTAATGATTAATATTATTGGCGCTGTTATTATAATTGATTGTAAAATATTTTAGAAAATAAACTTCAGTAGAAAAGTTTACAGATATTTCAATTTTCAGTTTTGGCTACAGCAATGGTTAAGCTTTTGGTAATGTGATCAACTATTTTCTTTTTAACCCTCCATCATGGAATTTATGTGCTTTAATAAAATTATTAGATATTAATTTTGACTATGATTTTAACTGTTGTCATTTAAAAAGATAAATAAAAGACTAATATAAATTTTGTGTTAGGGCTCTTCCGATGATGCCTTATCTCACTATCATACCTTCTGTAATCAGTCTTCATTGGTTTCTGCAAACCATCTTCTGTTGGCAAGCGCTTTCGGACATTGTCCATCTTCGTGGCATTATCTTGCCTGCGCCTCATAGTACTGCATCCCCTAACAGCATGACCAGGCGTCTGTCATTTGCCCTAGAGATAACCTTGTTCAGGTTTGCCCTCCAGGCGTTTGGAAAA
The DNA here is from genome assembly GCA_000696205.2 of Oncopeltus fasciatus. Lineage (NCBI taxonomy): Eukaryota > Metazoa > Arthropoda > Insecta > Hemiptera > Lygaeidae > Oncopeltus > Oncopeltus fasciatus. The sequence continues at coordinate 15,792 of KZ810049.1, forward strand.
TATGACAATCCTGCACTTACCATGGCGAATAGGTACTTGTGGCTTTTAGCTAACCTGCTCTTCGAAAACATTTTTATCACCTCCACCAAGCGTGGCCTTGTGCATCACCTGAAACTAATATTCCCTATTGTAACTAGCGTTCCCTAACATAATATTTGTTTTTTACCGTTTAAATTTCGGGTTGGACCGTGTCAAGTTGTTGATATTTGCCGAGCTTTCGCACATCATGTGATGGCTTCTTCAGGGCTGAATAGAGAATGAGAGCTGTTCTATATATAAGAACCTCAACTCTCTATTCAGCCCTGAAGAAGCCATCGCAAGATGTGCGAAAGCTCGGCAAATATCAACAACTTGACACGGTCCAACCCGGAAAAAGAAACGGTAAATACATCTGACGACCGTCGAAGCCTACGTGAACATAATATTTGTTCTTTTTTTTTATGAATGACCATACAGTTTTGTTTTGTGAATATTAGTAAAGTTTAAATAATTATTAGAATTTCCAAATAAAATATTGGAAATACTGAAATTGTTAACATAGTGCTGTAGGGACATAGTGAGTATCGATATAACGATTATTGTACGACTCAAATCGTCCAGATTATACGCGATTAGGTTGTAACCCATGTGTTGGAGAAACATATTATTGTTATTTTTGTAAGCCATGTGCGTACAATATATACAATATATATGTGGGATATCCATTAACTACTGTACCATATTGAGAATTAAATATAGTAGTTCTTAAGCTACTGCCTTAATGATTTAATAAAATTTACCTCTCAGTTAAACGAGTTAGAATGTTTTGAGTAGATGAGTCTCTTAGGCAAAGGAGAATTGGCCAGACTCCCACTCGAAAACTTAGTTCCAAGTTAAACTTACTTTCAAGAAAGGGGAATTAGTGTAGGAGATAAGTTATTTGAACATCAACGCACACTTCTTTTTACAGGCGTAGACTTAAAATAGATGGAATTTTTTAAAGAAAATGGAATGGTTTAGATAACTTTTAAAAACATGTCAATTTATTTTCGGTTCTAATTATAGTATTACAGTAGTGTTTTCCAACATGAAAAGGTGGCAGCAGAGAAAGGAATATTAAGAGTATGGAAGAAGAATATAACTTTAAAATTTTTTCTTGTGGTATTTAATCCCACGTAAATTTTACTAATTTAGTAAATGCACCGGCCAGGAAAGCAGAAGATCCAGGTTCGAGTCCTGGCGGGGACAGTTAGATTTTACATTATGTTCCCACGCACTAAAAAGTAGTATAACTTTAAAATCTTTCCTATTTTACAAATTCATTAAGCAATAAATTCCTGATGGATTACACCTTCAAGCTTCAAAAATAAAAACGCTAAATATGAATAAATATCTTATTTGATTGAGGTTTTTTATCCCACGTAAATTTTAAACAATTAATGAGAGGGAATATAATAAAAAAATCTATCTGTCCTCGCCAGGAATCGAACCTGGATCTCCTGCTATCCGGGCGGGTTTGCTTAACCATTACACCACAAGGACTAGCTAGTTATCGCATTCAATTCCCTCTACACTAGCGGGAGCCTAACTTACGAGAAAGACGAGAACTTCGTCTTAAACTCGAAGTAGCTGACATTGTCATTATTATTTAATAAAGTAAATGACGAGAGTCGACAAAATGTATGACAATGTCAGCTACTTCGAGTTTAAGACGAAGTTCTCGTCTTTCTCGTAAGTTAGGCTCCCGCTAGTGTAGAGGGAATTGAATGCGATAACTAGCTAGTCCTTGTGGTGTAATGGTTAAGCAAACCCGCCCGGATAGCAGGAGATCCAGGTTCGATTCCTGGCGATGACAGATAGATTTTTTTATTCTATTCCCTTTCATTAATTGGCTAAATATGAATTTTTTTTTCTTTTTTCAAATTGGTGCCATGAAGCAACCAGATAAGCAGTTTCACTTTGGTTTATCCATTGCTTACGGGTACTCGGATTTCGCCTGTATATCCACTTTTCATCACAAGTTACAATCTTTTTGTAAAATCTTATATCGGAAGGAATTTTCAATAAATTATCACAAATTTCTAACTTCTTACCTGATTGCTGATGAATAAGCCCTGTCTACTCTCTTTTCACCTTCCCCATAGAGAGTATAAGGTAGGACTAACAGTATCTTTCGACACGCCACACTCCATGGCGAGTTCCTGAGAGTACTTGTGGACGGATTTGACTCAACAGCTTCCTGCAGAACCTCATCAATATCCATTAATGGTCGTCGAGAGCACTTCTTCCTTTTCAATTAATCTTAAACTTAAGAGAATTCTCATATTTCAATTTCAAGTATTTCTTCTTTAAAAGAAAGAACTAAACTGAGGCTTTTTTTTAAAGCTTATTAAGTCGAATTGGATTTAACATCATTAGAACATGCTCTAAAGGGATTATTAAGTATTGGTATATTAAATATGAATTTTAAAAAATTTACAGTCCTTTCAAATCTTGAATTTGATATAACGGTCATTTATTTTTATACCCACCACTCAAAAATTTAATTCATAAAATCTTTTTTCTGCTTTTCCTTCTTCTTAGGCGTTGACTAGCAATGTGAGAGGTCAAAGTTTTTTGAAATTAAAAGCACCTATAATCTCTACAATTTTTTATTTGGTTCAATCACATATAATATCTGAGATTAATTATGACAATATTTTTATAAATTTTGAAAATACATAATTTAACGCAATGTAAAAAAAAAATGAGTTTTTTGCTTTCCTAATCCAGCCTTTCATGAAAATTTATTGTAAATAAAAATTATAGTCAGAGATGAACTTAACGGCAATGTAAAATTACGGACGAATTTAATGACCTCTAGATTTGTCAAATTTGAAGTCCCTCCAAAAGCCTACAAATGAATATTTGACAATCCCCAGAGGGGCTAACTAGGGGGAGGGTCAAATCCAAGTTTAGAAAGAAGTGTACTAACTGAATCAAAAGTCAAAAGGTTCTTGGGATAGTTGAGGCGCCAGCCAGCAACCCCTACTCCGTCGTTCCTTGGCGATCTCCCTGGTAGAGCGACCTTCTTCGGAGGTTACTTTGCACCCTTCGAGTCTGTTTGAACAGCTTTAATGTTTTCAAATCACCCTCTTGAATAAAAGATGGCGGGTCGGGTGGGACTTAGGGCCCTCAAAGAAGTAAGTCCTTTCGACGTCGGAGTTCTCTACGGCCTTTACCTCCCCGCTCCGGGGCCCTGGCCATCCCCCCTCCCCTCACCAGGACCAGCCACCCTACACCTCCATCTCACCCTCTACCTCACTCTCTCTCTCTGTCTCCATCCCTCCTACGCCTCCCTTTCTCTCTCTCTCTCACTCTCTCTCACTCACAAAAGAGAGGAAAGCAAGGATTATTCTAATATCAAATTCAAATGAGGCATGGCCGTAGAAGGGGGTGGGACGGGGAACTCCATCATGGATGCTAAACGTGCCGAGAAATAAATTGCTCGCTTCTGATGGGGGTTTTCCGGAATGAAAATTTGTCGTAATTCTTTCCATATCCAGGATTTGATTTTTATTCTCCTCCCAAGACTATGTTTATGAATATTAAAACCAAACTGTCGAGAAAATAAAAACATTTTTCTGTTTTACTCTAACTAATCTCTATTAATACTGAATAAAAATTACCATATTAATAAAGGACAAATAGTTTGATGTTCAAATGTTTTGCGAGATTTTGAATATGTATAAAATATATTAAATCAATGTTCCTATTGCATGAGCATGAAACAAGGGACCATAACAACTATTGGGAAAACCAATAGTTGCCATGGTTACTTATCATAATAGTGAGAAAGGTATTTCTGTCATAATAAATTCTCTTGATAAAATTGTAATATATGTATTACTGTGGAGATATAAGAGAGAGAGTTGTTTATAAAAAGAAGAAGGCTTTTGGTGAATTCTGAAAAAAATAGCTATAAGGTTGTTATCATGATATATATATATATATATATATATACTCTACACTAGCGAGA
>KZ810050.1:15566-35691 GCA_000696205.2 Oncopeltus fasciatus
TATATATATACAAACATATTCATTTATTAAAATTGGTTGGTCAAGGTAATTTTTTTTAGATTAATGATGATTGTATTTTTTAAAGATTGATACATCAATAGCTTGACGATATATATACACAAACATACAATTTTCGACAGACCATAGCTTTTGAAGTAGAGAATCAGTGAAAACCAGTTGAATTTTTTTTTATTTAGAATAAGAGGAAAATAACTCAATTCAGTGAATTCCAGAGGAAAAGTCTGGCGGAGCGACTAAGGCGCCATCAATTTAGATCATAAGATCCAAAGCCCCCTTTTCCAGCCCCTCCCCCCTTCAGACTTCCCAGCGATTTAGTGAAGTTTTGATGAATCCAATAAGCCGTACTGTGTTTCATTAAGGAAAGAATCCTATCTCCTCTTAGGAACGAGCGGTTCCTGGTCAACTTCCCTGCAGACTTACCGCAACTTCATCGTTCCAGGGGGGGTCGTCAATGTCCGACACGCCGATCAGGGCCTAACATCCGGAATACCCTCGTTCCCCAACTAAGTACAATCCCCTACGGAAATATATTTGAACAGATTTACCCCAGAAATGGGAAAATTCATAATATATTTATTTTCAATCGGCCAAACCTTTAAAATCTGTGCATACTAAACCTATACACCCAATCGGATAGTCGATGGGATAGCTTTTTCTATTTTACCGATGATCGGCCTGCTCCTAATCCTCGCTAACCTCGGAGGACGTGTAAATTGTTTTTAGGGGTTTAACCCTTTATATGTGTCGTCACATTTAGATTGATGTCTCTCATTATTCAGTAGGGGGCATCGCCTTTTTCATTCCTAGGACAATGACTGTCCTCTCTAAGTTTTATAGCACAACCTCGTAGAGAACTTTGGAACTAATAGTTTTAAAATAATACTTGAAAACCCAGGGAACGAACCGAAGGCCGCGAAGTCATGCTGTGCATATGGCTTTTTCGGATCTTCTCCAGTAACTGATTAAATAAAATGATTACTCCTAATATTTCAGTCATAAATACAAAAAGACATAAATCGATATAATTCTGTACTGTAGTCTCAAGTACAATATGATATACATTGTAAGTGTTGAGTAAAACGTCTCATCAAATACATTTCCTCAGCAGTGCACTCTAATCACATATCCAATATATGATACACTGAGTAGTGTAGAATAACCTAGCATTCTTATAAGTAATTTTTAATTAACTTAATCTAATATCTGATTTAGAAAGTTAAGTACCACCTCGGATAGACCTCACCGCTTAGTGAATGTAGGGATTAGAATAGGGTAGTTTAATCAAGATAATCTAATCTCCACGATCATGCAAAAGATATAAAATGAATTATAACACTGCCCTGAAGAAGTCTTAAGGAGACCTTGTTGCCAATATAAACTGCGAAGAATTAAGAACACCACCAAGGAGTGGTCCACATCAAACAGAGGGGAGAACAGAAGGGAAGAAGTCGTACTAACCAGACTTAGAATAGGTCACGCCAATCTTACCCACGTGCATCTAATTACTAATGATCAACCGCCAATATGCCCTAAACGTAACAAATAAATGAGCGTTCAACATATCATCGAGGAATGCCCATATTACACTAATCTATTTACATGCAAAAACCTCCAAAGACAATTGTCGGCATCCCTGGCAAACCATGAATCCAATGTAGGCAAACTTGTGTGCATTTTAAGAGAAACAGGCTTATATGAATAAATGTAATCCCCCCAACAAAAACATTTATAAGAATGGATAACAGATTTAACCCTAGATAAACCCCAACAGTCAGGGCGTAATATGCCCTAAACGTAACAAATAAATGAGCGTTCAACATATCATCGAGGAATGCCCATATTACACTAATCTATTTACATGCAAAAACCTCCAAAGACAATTGTCGGCATCCCTGGCAAACCATGAATCCAATGTAGGCAAACTTGTGTGCATTTTAAGAGAAACAGGCTTATATGAAAAAATTTAATTAACCCAACAGTCAGGGCGTAATAACCATNTTAATTGTTAATTTACTTTTAAGGTTATATAATTTATATTTCTGTTTTTAAAATGGTTTTGTATCTATATTTGTGTATGTCTCTGTATAGATATGTGTTCGAATATAACTCACTGCACACCAAGTACTATATAACGAAATGCAAACAAGCACCGAAAAACGGAAAACATTTAAAAGAATGGATAACAGATTTAATCCTAGATAAACCCCAACAGTCAGGGCGTAATAACCATGATGTTGATCGCTCTATAACCTGATCCTAATCCTAATCCTTGTTGTCAATTGTCATAGCTTTCCCGATAAGAAGTTTTATTTTACAAAAATTTCCTCTCAATTACATATTCCACTCTTTGCATACATTTTTTACAGCTGGGAGCTTTCAAGATCAAATACATCATCAACTGAGCCGAGGAATATCCTTAAACTAATATCTTATTTCTGACAGCCAAACTGGAAGATTCCTGGGCTCTTTGATTTGATTTTGTAAGCAGTCAGCTGTGAAAAACAAAAAATTAAATTTCTACGTTGATTAGAATTTTCAATTATGAGGAAAAACCTTTTTTAATATTGTAACTTTGTTGAAGTTTGCGGGAAAAGGAAAAAATGTATATGCATCCCTTTTCCTTCAGACTTTCTAGTTAACGTTTTTCACTGTCTTTACGTCGACAAAAACCACTTCTATATTTATCCTGCTGCCATCCATGTTTGTTTTCATAGCTCGGGTATGCGGGTTCCCTGCATACAATTTCTAGGAGTATTGCACTCAGGCGATGAGAACGCTCTAGGGCCTATCTAGTAGTGGGTTTTGCATATTAATTAAAGTGCATAAGAAAAATAGAGCACGATACTTATGTATCGATACAGAGAGGAATGTATTCTATGTAGCTATTATTAGATGTTGTTAGTTGGGGTGTTTGTTAGGGTTTACCCCAACTAAAATCATCTAATAATAATATCTACGGTCAAAAAACTCTCCTTTTAAATATTCTATTTAGCGTCTTCGATTTATAGATTCACCGCTGTAATTAATCATAAATTACTCTCGAATAAGCACATTAACGGTTAAAGGCATTTCTTCTGGGCTTAGTCGTAACTTGATACTTCGTTTAGGCAATATTTTTTATCCTTCACAATTCTATTTTTTTCGTTTTATTTTGACTGAATTGTAACGCTACTTTGCACTCATGCTGTGGTAGACATGCGTAGTGAAAAAAACAAAGTATAGAGCAATATATATTTGTGAAATATACTTTCATAACGTAGAGTTTCTTTTACCGTAGATATCATTATTAGATGTTTTTTGTTGGGGATCGGTCAAGGTAGATGCCATTCATAAAAATGGGATCCTGGTGACACGACATTCCCTCTCAGCTTCCTGATAGCCCTGAAGATGGCATCCAGTGTAAGCCGAAACGTAGATAGATAATAAAAAAATACACATTTTTTAAAAATTGTTCTACCTTGACCGCACCTCAACAAAAAACATCAAACAATACTTTTATAACATTTATAACATATAAAATTTTACAAAAAAAAAAGTATATTAAGGAAATCAGTATAATAGATCATATAATTATAGAATGTAGTTTCGATTTTTCACTTCTTATGTATTGTTAGCAATTTCGATGTTTGGAAATTTCATTACAAACGCTTCCAGTGTATATGACCAATATTTTCAGTCACAAAACGCTAAAACTCACGAATGGTCCCGCGAAATGAACGGACTTTTTTTTTAAGGTATGCGTTAAGCTCTATAAAATGTTACTTTCTTAACGTGATTTAATTGATTCAGTGCTTTCAAGGATACAATTTTCTCCTTAGAAAAAAAAGGGTTAAAGCAGATAGTTACAGTTCAATAAAAATTAGTATAAAATATTAAGTAAACGTAAATAAAAAGGAAATTTCTAGCATAAATTAAATCCACATAATTGAGGATGAAAAATAACAAACAAGGTAAATATTAAAAGAAGTTTTAACTAAATGTTTTCAAATTAAATTTTGTGGAATTTTCATTCACGACCATTAAAATTTAAGAAATGTTTCCAGATCGGAGATATTATTTAATCTCACTAGAAAAAAAAAATTTCATGCGTTTCAGCTTTATATGATAAACATTATTTACTTTAGTTTTTTTAAAATATCTTATCATAGTGAGGGACTCAGTTCTCAACATTTATCTGACATATAAAAAATGAAATATTTTTTTCTAGAATGTACTGCAAAGATAATTAAGGAAGGTTAGTGGTTAGCAAGCTTGAAGAAAAATTTTGTTCACATGTAATGACGTATTTTTTTTTTACTTTCAACTATATTTTATAGTTCTCGCTAAAATGATCAAAATATATTGATATAATAACTCATTAGCCACTTTAAGTAACTAAAAAACTATATATATTTAAAAAAAACATGGATGATCTCTCGGATCCAAGAACAGTGCGAGTTTTAAACAGACCAAAATTGTAAATGCTTATTATATACATGAGATAGGTGACATTTAGTTACTTCCGTAAATTAATCCCCTCTATTTAATTCTTAAAAGAGTCTGTTTTATCAGTTAAATATGGAGTCTGATACAATTTTGACTTTAATTTAAATTTAAATTTAAAATTAAAATCAGCTATTTCATTTTTCTAGCCAATGAGAAAAACAGAGGCAAATATTCTCCATTTTGCATACGAGGTTCAAAGAATAAATTTACTTTTTCTTTGCGAAGAGTCCTATTTTCCTATACAATTATTTTAAATAAATTCCAGCTTGAAGTATCAAAGCTAATAGAATACTTAGTTAGGTCTGTAAAAGTGGTGGATATTACGAATAAAGGTTTCAAATACAGGAACTCACTAAAATCACCTGATTATTGAGGACAATGTCAAATATATTTCTTCTTTCTCCTACATTTCAGTCTGATTCCCTCCGGCACAGTGCAATGCAAATATGTAAGAATGGTACTACATGGTAGAGTAACAGACTGTATAAGTTTACTTGTTGTTATCCCTCAGATAATACATTTCTAGTGGGGGGAAGATGGAGGAATAAAACTCAGAGAGTTTATATATATATTACAGCTTATATTAACGGGCATGCATGCAATAAATGGTAAAATGCATATTGCATTCATTGGAAGCAATTTTACTTTGTACAATATCGTGTCTGTAAATTTAAAATGATTAATTTGATAATATATCTTGGTTTAGGGCTTATAATCTTCAAAAATATGACAATGCATATAATATCTTAGGCAAGGCATTCTCAGTATCATCTATCAGTAATTAAACTTAGCACTGAAACATCCATTCATCACTGAAGAAGCCAACTTAGATGTGAGAAAGCTCCGCAAAAAATAGTTTTTATTCACAGTCAAAATTAGAATTAGGATCTGTAAATATTTCTAGAGACAAGCTTTTTTTAATTTTTTTTAGGTAGTTGTATGTCTCTGTATAGATATGTGTTCGAATATAACTCACTGCACACCAAGTACTATATAACGAAATGCAAACAAGCACCGAAAAACGGAAAACATTTAAAAGAATGGATAACAGATTTAATCCTAGATAAACCCCAACAGTCAGGGCGTAATAACCATGATGTTGATCGCTCTATAACCTGATCCTAATCCTAATCCTTGTTGTCAATTGTCATAGCTTTCCCGATAAGAAGTTTTATTTTACAAAAATTTCCTCTCAATTACATATTCCACTCTTTGCATACATTTTTTACAGCTGGGAGCTTTCAAGATCAAATACATCATCAACTGAGCCGAGGAATATCCTTAAACTAATATCTTATTTCTGACAGCCAAACTGGAAGATTCCTGGGCTCTTTGATTTGATTTTGTAAGCAGTCAGCTGTGAAAAACAAAAAATTAAATTTCTACGTTGATTAGAATTTTCAATTATGAGGAAAAACCTTTTTTAATATTGTAACTTTGTTGAAGTTTGCGGGAAAAGGAAAAAATGTATATGCATCCCTTTTCCTTCAGACTTTCTAGTTAACGTTTTTCACTGTCTTTACGTCGACAAAAACCACTTCTATATTTATCCTGCTGCCATCCATGTTTGTTTTCATAGCTCGGGTATGCGGGTTCCCTGCATACAATTTCTAGGAGTATTGCACTCAGGCGATGAGAACGCTCTAGGGCCTATCTAGTAGTGGGTTTTGCATATTAATTAAAGTGCATAAGAAAAATAGAGCACGATACTTATGTATCGATACAGAGAGGAATGTATTCTATGTAGCTATTATTAGATGTTGTTAGTTGGGGTGTTTGTTAGGGTTTACCTCAACTAAAATCATCTAATAATAATATCTACGGTCAAAAAACTCTCCTTTTAAATATTCTATTTATCGTCTTCGATTTATAGATTCACCGCTGTAATTAATCATAAATTACTCTCGAATAAGCACATTAACGGTTAAAGGCATTTCTTCTGGGCTCGGTCGTAACTTGATACTTCGTTTAGGCAATATTTTTTATCCTTCACAATTCTTTTTTTTTCGTTTAATTTTTCTGAATAGTAACGCTACTTTGCACTCATGCTGTGGTAGACATGCGTAGTGAAAAAAACAAAGTATAAAGCAATATATATTTGTGAAATATACTTCCATAACGTAGAGTTTCTTTTACCGTAGATATTATTATTAGATATTTTCTGTTGGGGANGTATGGCTACAAGTTCGAATTATTAATTAAAGAGTATAAATTCATACTCAGTCACAAGACAGTTACATCGTAGTTAATTGGATGTTTATTCAGTACGTGCATATTTTTTGTATTTCATACAAAAATTAACATATATCTAATTTACCCAGTCTTTTAAACCTAATTGTATCAATTCAGGTGAAATACACATCAGGTAACATTGATTATCAAGAAACAATAAAACGGTACAATTTTCGATTTAACTCATTTGTGAAGGAATCAATTTAATTATACTTTATACCGTTTAATAATACAAATAAATGAAAGATAAAATCCTAAACCAGTTCAGTTAAAAAGAAAATAAAGTTGTGATAAAAAATGACCCAAAACACTAAACCATTTTATCATTTTTTTAAAAATTACTAATGGTTTTTATTTAGACCAATTTCTTGATCATTACCAATTTTTCGTTTTTATATAATTGAATCGTGCAAACGGAGTAACATGCCTTATTATTTCATGAATTCTTAATTAAAAAGAATAATTAACTGTATTTTTATAGTAGGACTAAAATAACATTTTTACATCAACAAATTATTCCGTGAAACCTTGAAACAGAAGGGAGACCGGTAAAAGGAAGTATATTAATGATATAAATAAAAGACATAAAGAAAACCTCGAAATTACTAAACCTATCCAAGTCTGGAAGTTAAGTAATCCAAGTTCCGTTAAACTTCTACAGTAACAGTAATTAAATCCAGGTTTTTCTATGCACCGAAGTATCCGAGAGTATATATATTCAGGATGTAATTTGCTTCTAATTAGGTGGAGCAAGCCTGCTATACAACTATTAAAAAACAGAAGAAATTACTGACCGTTCTTTATACATTTTTTAATACTTCATCTAGGGTAAGCCTTAGTGTATTCCCGGTGCCTGTAACCTACCCTCGGGACGTAATTAAAACCTACGGACTTTTTTTTTGCTGAAATCCGGGGAAACTCACCCCACACCCTATGCCCCATAGAAAAAATATTTTCCTGTCGGAAACGACAAAGCACTAAAACAAAAGTAGTAAAAATGCTGGGCGCCGTCATATTGACGTCTCTAAATTTCGGCCCAGGATACATTAAGGTTTATATATTCAAATAGAGAATTTTTTTTTTTTTACCATGGATATTATTATTATATGTTTTTAAAAGAGTCTGTTTTATCAGTTAGATATGGAGTCTGATACAATTTTGACTTTAATTTAAATTTAAATTTAAAATTAAAATCAGCTATTTCATTTTTCTAGCCACTGAGAAAAACAGAGGCAAATATTCTCCATTTTGCATACGAGGTTCAAAGAATAAATTTACTTTTTCTTTGCGAAGAGTCCTATTTTCCTATACAATTATTTTAAATAAATTCTAGCTTGAAGTATCAAAGCTAATAGAATACTTAGTTAGGTCTGTAAAAGTGGTGGATATTACGAATAAAGGTTTCAAATACAGGAACTCANTTGTTTAGAATGGGGTGGCAACCTGGAGATAATTTTCTTCCTCCATGATCCTAAGTTTTGATCCAAAGAAGGTTAAAAAAAATAAATAAGTGGCTTTTGAAAAATCTCTTATGACTTGTACTGTCCTGTACTAAACTAGCTAATAATATAGTAATTAAAATGAATAATAAGTAAGTATACAATTGTTCAATAAGTATACTTATATCAATGAACATACACGAAAGTTAGAGTACAAATATTCAACTGTATTTCAGATCAAATACTCCTCATAATCACAATAACTTAATTTCCTATATCCTTTAGATGCATCGATGAAAATAAGTTTTAAAAATTATTATTATATACAAAAATAATAAATTCTAATATCTCACTAAATGTAATATAATTTCATCAGACACATAATTACAGATCAATAACACTCTCCAGCAGAGAAATATTAATTAAAATGTCAAAGGAGTAGCTCCCTGGGGTTTTGCTGACTTGATTTAAAATTGACTTTCATTCAGTCACCGTTCTATGAGTAATAATTTGACATTGAATATCTTGTTAATTCTCACCTAATCTATAATCACATTTACAATATATACTTGTAAATAAACGTCCGTAATCACTAGTTATTTATGTAATATTCAATAATCAACGTTATTATAACTGAAGAGAACTAAACTGGAATGTCATTTGTTGTCAAATTAGGCTAAGATAAGTTAGTTAATCCATTCGGCAAAAGCCGTAATAAATTAGTCCAGACACAATTTGTACATTTAATGATCAATATTCCAGTAGAATTGATGTTTTCATTTAATAGCGTTCTTAGACACTTTGTTAGAAGCTCACCTCATCTATTTGTCAATTTTGATTTTGGAATCCATAGAATACATATATTAATTTATATATATTATACATCATTAACATATATACATTGGCAATAGTATATATTAATACCTTAATGTATCTCTCTTTCTCCACTCTCTCTCTATCCCTCATTTTCATCTCACTCGCTCTCTCTCACTCTCTCCCTCCCTCCATCACTCCCTTCCACTCTCTCTCCCTCCTTCCCGCCCATCCTCTCTCACCCCCTCCTTCTCATCCTTCCTCCCACTCTATCTCTCTCTCTCTCTCTCAATGTCGCTCTCTCCCACTCTCTCTCTCTCTCTCTGTGCGTGCATGCGTGCGCACATGTGTGTGTATCTGAGTCTTTGCGTCAACATACCATAGGCCCATATTTATTATATCGTGACAAAATTAGTAATGTTGCTCAAACATGAAAAAAAAAAAAAAAAATAGAAAGAAGACTGAGTTCTATAACGATACACAATTTATTCTAAAATGGGAGTTTATTCAGAGCAATAATTTTGATTAAAAACTTTTTTTTATGTTATGCGGGTCCAGTATTAATTTATTCAATTAAAATACAACCATATTTGTATGCTTATAAATACAATTTTGTTCCATGACAGCACCAAAAAATTTGGAATGGGGCTTTACGTTCACCACTAAAATTAAATTAACACTCTAGAAACAAGAAAACGAAAGGATAAGATTGTTATTGAGCAAAATCAGTTCAATCGATTTAATTACGTTATAAATAGAATGGAAATCGTCATAATGTATTTAAATGTTTGAATGGTGGTTCGTTGGCCGTAGAGTATTATGCTGGAGAAATTACTCAGAGATTCTGAACTAACTAGTTCTGCACTTCTAGATGTGTCTCTAAACCTCCATCCAAACATCACTATGGCCCTGATGATGACTTACAAGTGAAAACAAAACGTCGGCAATAATAAAATAACAGCCCAACAATTTTGGAGTATTTTATTTTTCTGATTCTGGCCGAAACCCTGACTTATCTCTACAGCGCATTTAAATACTTCTTCAAAAATATATTTTGTTAATTAGCAGAATCCAGCGTCAGAAAAAAAAAAGTTAACTTGTAACGCGAAATTTGTTTTTTTTTTGTTTTTGTTTTTAAATACGGGGTGAAAATTAACATTTACTAAAGACCACATGATTCATAAATAACTTTCATCCTTTGAGGATCTTGAACCATATGATCGATTTTTTCATGTGTGTTTTTTTAATTTATTATATGCAAGTATTTTATCATTCACTCTGACGTCAAAATACCTCTTTTGAGCCTCCATGGATTACTTTACTCCTATGAAATTCCTATAGTCATTGGGTGATCCACATACCTGTTTGTTTGTGTCTGTTCTCTCTCTAATTAGACTAATCTAATCGTCCATTCTAATTATTTTTTTGTCTTTATTCCGCATTATGAGACAACATAACTTAAATATAAGTTCATCAAGCAGAAATTGTGCAAACGATTGAATCCTTCAGCTTTGTAGTTGAGAGATATTTAAGTTGTGCATTTCATTTAAACTCTCAGACTTTTTTCGTACATTTCAGTTTGGTAGATTATATAAGGTGGCTGTATGCTTCAATAGATAATCAGATTGGACAACTTCTGAAACGTCATAGCCGTTATATGGGGTACTTACTTAGTACAGTACTAAGTTACTTCATTTCACAGAGACGTACACTCTTGTGGACTTATCTCTGTGTAGTCTAGTGCCTGTATAAATTCAGTGCAGTACAGGTGGAGAGACAGCTGTAAAACAGAAGACGGCCGGACAAGAACAGCACCTGAGGCTTACACGAAACACTATTTCGGTCTTTCTCAGTCTAAACCAGCATTATGTCGGCCCACACATGTCTTTTAAGTAAATAACAATGAATAAAATTCCTATTTTTTTTTTGCACAGAAACACCTTCTCCAGAGAAATTAAATATTATTAAATATTATTTTTGTTGTATTTTTTTGAAAATTTTAAAAAATACAATTTTTTTTTAAATTTGTATATTTAGAATCTACCTTGACCGAACCTCTACAAAAATAACATCTAATAATAATATCTACGGCCAAAAAAAAACTCTCCATTTAAATTTACTTGGATAACTATTATTTTTGTTTATTTATTCTCCTTTTCAAACCACGAAGCTATTAAAGTTTAGATTGCTCTGTCAACCTCCATCCATCTGGGCAAGCATTTATTTTGTCGAGAGCGAGATTTGAACAATCAGCGCTAGTAATGAGAGACAAGAAATGATTCCTTTGCCTACCCCGACGCCCCTGAAGCTGTTTATAAATGAATTTTTGTAATTTCTTTTTGTTAATTACAAATATTAAGTTTATTAGAGTAAGGAAATTTTCAGTGAGAAAGCCATTTGTATAGATAGATTGACAAAGACTTAATACCAGCAATCAATTCAGAAATTTGAAATTTTTTAATTTTTCATTCAATGATTATTATCCTCCAANTATATATATATATATATATAATTTATTCCATTATATTTATGTACTTATGACTGTTCCATACCTTTTCCACTAAGCGGTTAAAGGCAATTATCACTGTAAATATTTTACAGGAATTATATTATACTAAAGGTAAAATTTACAATAAAACATTGACACCTATACACAGAAAAAAAAAGGGGAGTTAAACATGAAAGGTAAATAAATTATCTACTCATTTTCAGAAAATTAAGAAATTTATTTTCTAAACGAATACGATTAAACTTTTGAAGAGAGGATTGTCGGGAATTCGGTCTTGGCAGTTGAAGAATTAAAAAAATAATTTGTAACTAAAACATTTTTTATTTTAGCCAACATTTCGGCCTGAATTTCAGGCCTTCATCAGGATTAAATATAAAAAACAAAAATACAAAATAAAATAGAAACATGTCTATATATAATAATCTAACAAAGAAAAAACGAATGAAAATATACAACTGTGTGTAATATAATGTGTAAAACTGTGTAGACTATATAAAATGGAACTGAACGTAATGGAAAGAAAAAAAATTATTATTAATTTTCTAAGTGTGCATACAAAATAGGGTAATGGGGGGAAAAGGACAACAGAGTCTACATCTTGACTGATCCGTTTTTAATAATTTTTATCTGATCGTTGTGGAAAAGAACGGGAAACAGACTAGGGTGGAATACCGAAAAGAGAACGAATTAGTTTTAATTCTTCAACAACCCAATTCTTAAATTCTTTGACAGACATTACCGAATTCTCGACAATCCTCTCTTCATAAAGGTTGACGGTCAACAATTTATTCCATATCGATAGAACTTATTTATTCTATCAGAAAAGTTTTATCGTGATGTCAATATGAATTGCTTGATTTATAACGTAGAATAAAACTAATGTAAACTAATATTCATAAAATAGAATAAACTCTTTCAAACTTTCGTTTAAAAAAAATATTTAATACAGAATTTGACACGCAAATTTTTAATTGATTTCATATTTAATTTTTTAATCTGATATAAGAGATATAACTGTCGATGAAAAAAATTTTCTAAAAATTCCTGAAGGAATCCAATTACGCAGGCTTACATTGCTATAGGAAGAATATAACTTGTACATTAGTCATAGAATTAGTCAGCTACTTCACTGAAAATAATTCCAAAAATGACAAAATTTCTTGCGTTTAATTAATATTGTCTTATTAAAATATTTTTTGTCTCTCTCTCCCATGCATACAGATTTGACATTTAAAAATGAGTGTGCGAAAATAATATTTACATTAAAAATATGCATAAAAAAATATTTCAATATAAAAATCAATAATACAACAATGTTTTCGAAATTTTTATATAAAAGAGTTTCAAAGTGCAAAAGAAAATTTTACCTCCGTGTGCAGTTTTTTTTCTCGAAAATCTCTCGCAAGAACTCCACCTCTATATTAGATCTCGCTTTAGGCATTCCCTGTATAGTCCGTCTTTGCACAGGATCAGTAAGAGTTTCCAACTGCATATAAGTCTTACTCCGATAATTAAGTTTTTACTAAATAAAAATTACTAGTATAGGAATAGACTTTATTGACCAATCATGGATTTAGCTGTACACCCGCTAGGGGTGTCTTCCGACCCTGGAGAGTAGAGGCGACCCCATTCCGCTTTGAATTGTAAACCAGCCTTATAAATGACAAAGAAATCTAGATGGTGGGCTCCAGGGGGCCATCAAAGGAAGGCAATGGCCTACTGGATTCAAACCCCTTCATTCCAGTGCATTCAACATTTGTCTGAAGGCAAATTGACTGCACACCCCTGCATAATGCATACGACAGTTGATTAGCTTTGCAATGTGCATCCAATGAGAATGGGACACAACGTTTCCAAGACATTGCACTTTCTTCAAAATGGTTACATATATAAATAGGCCTCCAGAGACTCTATTTCTTAAATCTGTTTACTACGATAACTCAACTAAATACTCATTTCACTTAAACAAATAGTTTTTACACTAAAAAGTACATAATCCTCACAAAATTAATTTAAAAAAAAATTAAATATACATTTTTAGGTCTATCCATTCTTAGTCAGTATTGAATCTTGAAAGATACTAAGATTTAATAAAAATTAGATCCATGTGATGATCGAAAATCATCGGAGACAGAAGAATAGTCCGACACACTGGTACAGCACAAAATACATATAAGTTATTAAAGCTAAATGAATTAGTAGGCAATATCACAAACATTTCAATAGCAACTAGTTTATATTATACAAGATCACAAATGCAAAACGTACGTTTTTATGACAATATCGAATTTAGAGAATATGAGGCCAAATGAAATTTAAACATCATATTCAGAACAGTTTATAAGAGGCAGAAAAAAAGTGTAATGATTAAGCTCTTGAATTATTAAATTCTACACCATTACACTAAAATATTAAAATTTATTTCCTTTATTTTATTTTATTTTTATACAAGTGTTAGGATCCCTTTCAACAACTTAGGGTCATGGAGAGAGGGTTTATCTACAGATTCCAATCGCATTCTAAACACCCATGGCTCAGAATAAGCTTTTATTTATCGATAAAAGCTTACCATGGGCAGGATTTAAATCAGCAGTGCCAGGATTGTGACCTGAACGAATCACAGATCAATGGCTCTGGTGCCAAAATATTATATTTTAGCATTGTCATTTTAGCTCAGATTGTTGATGCCAAAGTAATTTAGCAATTTAAATACAAACTTTTGATCTGATATTTAGTCGTATTTATTTATAAGGATTAAGGTGGTTGATATCAGTTAACCATAAAAATATAAGTAGAGAAATCGGTAAGGATTCTATATAATTAGTCATTATTTCAATCATTTACTTTGGCGTTTAAGCTTACTTTGTTGGTCATCATCAGGGCAAAACTCGAATAAAAACACAGCTTAAGGCTAAATACTTTTAAAAAATGAAGAATAAAAATAAAACTACAAGTATAAAATAGTAATTCAACAAAAGTGATTAATAATTCACAAATGAATCTAGAGATAATTAACATATAGTGGGGAGGATAAATACAATATTATTAGCAAAAAACATAAAGAAACAAGTGCTTAGTGTTGTACGAAAAGGATATAACAAATGAGTAACCTAGTGAAATATTGTGTTCCCACATGTAAGACACCGGTTAAAATAATTTGATAAATAAGGAAGGAAGTAGAGAGAGAGAGAGAGAGGAGACGTAAGTGATAGTCTGTCGTTAGATCAAAAAAAAGAAAAAACAAACAAAAAAAAACGCCAGATTTTTAAAGGAATTGAGCCTGAAACTTACTTCAAAAGAAACAGAAAAGAATCATGACCTTAGTATAGTAAAACAGGAGTTTTTCAATTTCATTAATTAGAAAATATCGGAAAAACTTTTGGAACATTATCATATCTCCTGTAAGTCTGATATAAGATCTAATATTACTTTTTAAAAGCTGTAGGTCTATGAAATATTTGTTTATTTAAAATTTAGTTTAACACACACAAAAACAAAGTGAATTAATAATGAAAAAACAGCGCATACGGTTTTGTTGAAAACGAATAGTAAAAACCTTCAAAAATCAAAAACAGACCGCAACAATGTCTTTGTGATATGACTGCTAGGAATGTACCACGATTCAGCTAGGATAGGATTTACATATTCCCCAGGAGTAACTTAAGGCAAATTTATTCTCAGCTGCACTGAAATTTTCCTGACCTGGGGTAAAATCCGGCATCTGTTTATGTAAAAAACGTACACGACACAAAAGGTCCTAATCGCTCATTTCAAAGGGCGGAGAATTTTAGAAGGACTCGCATGTCCTTTATGAATACATAAATAATATTTCACACAGGGAAACGGATATACAGATCAGTGAGACTTTCATACCCTGAATATATTTGTGGTACACTCCTGCGAGACTGCATTACATTCTTGGTCATATATCCCAGAATGGGTAAGAGATTCATTGTGAGGTATAAAAAATAACACTCAATTTTCAATAAGGTATATGCCAAAATGTACATAAATTCTTAATTATACCGCCTTTTATAATTTGAAATGTTTCAAACTAACAAAACTGAAGAAATTTATAACAGTTTAGAAGGTACCAAATCCAATTTCAGTTTCGATAATACTTAAATAATAAACCAACATCTAATGGATTTTTGTGCGATATCATAACAGTGTCGACTAAATCATATGTTAATGACGTTATTCGATGTAATCTCCCTGTTAATTCCTCCTAGTGTCCGCTAAAATTTGCCCTTGACTAAGGATTGCCCTTGACTAAGGATTGCCCTTGTAAATACAAGGAAGAGTAGGATGAAGGAAAGCGCTCACCTATCCTAGTTAAATTCGTTAATCTTTAGTTTTTCTAAAGAAGCGTTTTCGTCAAGAAATTTTAGAACATAATCGTTAGGCAAGTATACATTTACACTTATTTTATTTCATAAGCTACGTCGTAAATCAAATGACAGCAAAAATATTATGATTTTAAATTTCCATTTTCCTCAAACATCCACTACTCGTTTTTTTTTTCATTCTGTTGCAAGCAAAAATTAATTATCTTAATGTTTTTTAATGAAAAGCCTAAATACAGAATTTCTCTCTTTTTTCTTTTTTTTTTTAAATATTGTACTTTTTTTTTAACTCAAATGATTTATGTAATAGTAATTTCAATATTTGACTTATTTTAAGTATTATATTTATATTGTAATAATTATTTATATTGTAACCTTAAGACTGGTATTTTATATCCTGTCATTCTGTTGTAAAGTAGGCCCTGAAAAGGAATTAAATATTCCGAAATTGTCAGCATTTTAGTCTAATGTTTTATTTTTGTGTCCGATAACCATATCCCACATTCTATATATATATTTAATGTTTATAAAAAAAATTGTATAGATAAAAGCAAATAAATCAAATTAATTTGAAAATTATAGTGACTGTTAAAGCAAATACTTATGCTTATAAGCGTGTACAAGCGAGTTTGTTATTGATTCAGAACGCAGGAATGCACTTCCATAATTCACTTGCGCGTTAATTATAACCTCGATTTCATGTTATCCCCACCCCCCTTCTTACGATGAAAATAAATCCCCTCTCTTCTACCTACTGCCTCCGTGCTGTACTGACCTACGCTATTGCCCCCTCACACTAATGTTACTAGTTACTCTCTTATTTTACGTTTTATGTTTCCTATAGTGGTTTAAACTATCGAAATTTTCCAGACATCATTTTTCGAATTTCGCTTCAAAAATAATGGTTTACGGTGGTTCAAGATATTACAGGATTTCCAGATTTCCAAATATCGAAGAAGCAGAAATCGCGAACCAGACGAGATCCGTTCCCTTTCGTGAAATTTACCGTGGGAAGAGCTCTGAGCGCTGTTTTTTGTAACCAAAGAAATGGCTCGAAAACTGTGGCATCTGGATTTTCAAATACTTATTCTCACTGGTTTCCACCATCTTGTACCAGTCTGCATTACAGTCCACAATATTTTTTGTCATTTTAGAAAAAGCCCCACATTGATTATAAGAAGGGAAATATATAGCATAACTAAAAAGACAGAAATAAAAATTTTGGCAAAAATTTATAATTTTTTATATTTAGTTTTATTTATTTAACAGGTTTAAAACTTGAGNACAAGTAAATTAATATTTATATATGCAAATATTGTAGAGTGTTCTTCTATGGCTTGGTTGAGATAGGGATTTTTATGTCAATGAGCAGTCTGATATTTCTTACGTAAAGTATTGAACTTACGACTGGAATATTGTCAATATGGAATATGTTGGATATACGGTCACATGCATGAGGAATATATGGTCAGATCTACTTCTTGAAGTATCTGTAAAGGTCGTACAACTGAAATTTTGACCATTGAGCACTTGTATGAAAAAAAAAAATTGTGTACACTAAAGAAATTAAAACTAATTTTATGAGCATTAGTCCTGAGTAACTGTTACAAGTAATTATTATTCATAAGGATCTTTTCCCTAAGGCCAGAAAACGATTTATATTGGATACAGACTCAACAATAACTGGAAACCAGCGCTAATCGACAAGATCCAACCAATCAGTGACCAGCTACCTGACTACTCTAGAGACCAGCCGCCGGAACACAGTAGCAACCAATGGGAAGGCAGGCTTCGCCCAAGGACCGGACAGCGCCGGGATTATACACCACCTGGTGTATAAAACATGGTATTTATATACCACCTGGATTTTTTAAATCTCTCTTTTACAGCTCTCATTCTCCTGGAGAAGCCATCACAGGATGTGCAAAAGCTCTGCAACTATCAATAACTTGACACGGTCCAACCCGGAAGGAGAAACGGTAAATAGATTTATATCTTCTTTTTTTTTAAATAATGAGGTATTGAAATTTTATTTGCACAGATAACTTTGGCTGGACTATATCAAAACCAAATCCAGGGGTGCCAGGGTTCTAGATGCTAGGAATGGGATGGCAACCTGTAGATAGCCCTTTCCTCCATGACCCTAAGTGGTTGCAAGGGAGGTAAGCCCTTAAAAAAAAGGAATCAAACCCATGGACTGTATCAATTACTTTATAGATTAATTTGTTATCCCTACATAGTTTATCATATTTTAGTGCAAAATATATTTGAAATCTGTCTTAATAAAACCAATATATTATTATCACTACTATTTAAAGAACATTTTAATAAGATATTCATCATTGTCAATTTTTGTCCAGGACGTATAACGAATATATAAGCATGTCTGTTTCAATATCAAATTTAGACTCTTAATATTAAATCTTCTGAAAGCTAGAGCGCTTACATATATATATATACTTTTATGCACATTTATTTATCAGACAATATTTTTATCTTCTTCAATGCACGATGGATGAAGGTATGTGAAAACTAATTAAAAATCGTATCATTTTACTAACGTTAATAACATTTCCTACTGGAAATCTACTATATTAATTACCTCTATTAATTATAAAAATAATAATTTCTGACAGATATCAGCTCTCTTGATCGATTTGTTTGAAACACGAGCTACTCAGCTGACTTAAAACAAAATTGAATAATTTATAGATTTTCTTTTGATAAATTTAACAATGCTCGCAGTATGTAATATTAATGTGAACTAATCACGGCCCATTCAGTATAGAATTGTGATGGTTTTGTGACTACTTTTTTAAAAAAATGTACAGATATTTAAAAAAAAAAAAATTTTAAATATTATTATGGATATGTTAAATGAGGACATACATGAGTTGGGTTGTACAAGAGATTTGAAACAAAGTACGAGGGAAATTGTCTCGTGTGAGATGGGAGCGCGGGTTCGTTTCGGAGCGTTTTATAGGTTAAGTTTGAGATCCTTTTATATAGAGGGAGTGGTTGTCAGTTCTATTTTCCGAGTGGGGTATCGAATCGTTCCGACAGCTTCCCCGTCCCAAACTGTACTACGTGACCCAGAACAGCAATTTTCCTGATAATCAAATGACCATGGTTTCAGAGTAAATCTTTATTGATTTAGACATAAACGCCCTCTGCCCCTCAGGCTCCATGCGACCCCCACTCCGAGAGTATATTATTATTGGAAAGAGGGGGGATTTCTCTTTTATTTCTATCACTTATGGGGTTGAACGGTTATGTCTTATTTTTGACATGTTGACCGTTCTTATCAAAGTGTATGAGATGGTATGGATTGGGTATATAAGTATTAAAATAATTGCAAATTCGCAAACCAAATGTTTATATTTTTCCCCACATTTCGGCAGGGATTTCTATTTCATATATGAAAATTAATAAATGTTATATAATAGTTTTATTAAAGTTATAAACAGTAATTATTCAACGTTGTAAATTGTTTGTGTGATTATGCAGACCTGGACAAGAAAAAATATATTTTCAATATATTGCTCAAGACTAAAAAATTAGAAATATTATTGTACTAAATAATTATACAAAAATCCTAAATAACCAACTAATTGTATTCCTAAAAAAAATATTAAAATATCCACATAAAAGATAATATTTAACAATGTGATAATTTCGGTCTCTGATTTCTTTAAAATTTAGAAAGCAATTTTGGTATTTCATCCTTTCACAGTTAATCCTCAAAAAGAAAATAATATATATTTTAATTTTAGCAGAATTGGTTGAGAGGGAGATCGAAATTTATTGTCGCAACATTTTTATTGTTCTTTGAGTCAAGAAAAGTTTGTAGAATATGATTGTCCTAAAATGTAATTTTCTCGTTCACGGATAATTGAAAAAAAACTGTATTTCTCAAAACAAAAGTATATTATAATTTACAACAGACTTAGTATTACTAACTTAAAACTAAGCAAGGCTAAGACAGCCTTCTAACCCTACGACTATACCTAGGCTTATATCTAGTTCCTTATCAGATATCTTTATTATTTAACATATGAGTCATACATTTAGGAATGGCCATGCTTCTTTGGAGTTGAGTGTCTTTAACAGAGGAAAAAATATATGAATTTAATGACGATACGGGCTGTGCTTCCCCCATTACTCCTTCCATGTCAGTCTGCACCAAAGCTTTGTGGGCATACGTGCTAAGCTCATTGTTTATTCAAGTATATCAAGTATTTGTAATATATATATATATACTAAGGATTGCCCTTGACTAA
>KZ810051.1:20529-35448 GCA_000696205.2 Oncopeltus fasciatus
TTTCCAAACAACAGATTTGATGCAATATATAAAAGTCTCACAGAAGGCAATAATTTGATGTAACAAAAAATTAATAAAATTAATATTATTTAGCCCGGCAATAATAAAGTAGCACCGGCTCACAATACTTGTTAGCGAACTTACATAATTATAACTTAATTTTTACTTCATGGACATAGAGGAAAAGTTTGCAAGCAATGAAAACGAATCGTTTTTATTCTCTGAAAATAAAATCACGGTGAACTAATTTCACTGTTAACATTAATTAAAAAAAATCAAATTAGGGTTCAACTTTCAAACTAAGAAAGACTTTTATTAATAAAGATTTGTTTTAAAGAAAGGGTATAGGTGCGATGTCAAGGTCGTTTTCACGTGAGTTGGCGAGGGTAGTAGGGATTAGAGTCGAATTACAGGGTCTTTGCAAATGGATTGAAGTGGAATGTTTGACTGTGGACATAAGGGAAGTGGGAGAAAATGAACTCTTGAACAAAAGGAATATTGAAGCCGTGGTGCAAGGTGGATTTGGTCACAATAGGGAGCACTTGCGAGGATTCAAAGGATTTTGGAATGAGCGTATTGTATTCTTTGAATGTTGGTGGTGCTACTGAGTTCCACACCTTACGTCTATATCAGTCGCCTAGTCAGTCTGTGCCTGATGTAAGCTGTGGGTGTCTATTTATAAGCCTGGGGCAGCGCTATGTTCTTGTACTTTTAATTCAGGATAGACAAGAAAAACGACGTTGGTAAACATACCCCTAACACCCAGACTTATAACTGTACTTTTTTTTATTTCATTATAAGATTTTTTTATTTGGGGTTCGGTCAAGGTAGATTTAAAAAAATACGAATTTAAAAAAAAGTGTATTTTTTTAAAGATTATCTGCCAAAGTTTCGGCTTACATTGTAAGCCATCTTCAGGGCTATCATGAAGACGAGAGAGGACGTCCTGTCCCCAAGTTCACATTTCCAAGACTTTTTTTATTTCAGTTTTTCATCCCCAATGATTTGCCCTTCACGTCCGTATTATTTTTTTATTCAAGGGGCCCAGATCTTCGCGAACCGAAAATCCCTATAATTAAAAAAAAAACGAATCCGCTGGATTTGAATCACATGAGTGGTCCAGTAATCTACCATTCCTGCACATATTGTTTTTCAGGGTTTGTGGCCATAGTAAGGGGGGGGGGGGTTTAAATGCCATTAACAAAGGTTAGACATTTAGGTTAGAGGCACTGTTGGTTCTCCTAATTTCAGTTTTACAATTGATCAACCAAAAGCAAATATATACGCGCAATAACACATATACCTACTTAAGGTACTATATTTCAAGGTAATCTATTGAATAGGGGCGCCAGGCTAGCTCAGGGGATCCGTACTGATCTCGCAATCCTGACGACGCGGGTTCAAATCCCGCCCAGGTCAATCATTTATTTATAATATAGAACCTTGTTCTGAGCCATGGGTGTTTAAAATGGGGTGGCAACCTGTAGATAGCCCCTTCCTCCATGACCCTAAGTGGTTGAATGGAAGGCTAACACTCAAATAAAAAAAAAAAAAAATCTACTGAATACACGAAAACACATTAATAAACGTTATAGAAGTAACTCTAAGATGATTTTAGTTGGGGTTCGGTCGAGGTTATAGAAGTTAGGTGGAGGAAAAACGAGATCGCGTTTCAACATAGTAAAGCGAGCGAAGTAATAAAGAAAACTTCGTCTATGACGAGATTTCACAAGCACTTTAGCAGGATCCCTTCAAATATGCAAATTCATACGGAATAAATTCAGTCTGATAAGGGAATTTACAACGAGTCACAATTTACATGCAAAGAGGTGTTCAGAGGAAGGTCAAGCGGAATTATGTACTTCACTAATTGTATGAAAAGCAATAAAAATGCCACTCATCAATTAAATTGAGTCTGCATTAACTATTATTTAGAAATTTCAATAAAATTTTGTTACACATAAAAGGGGCAAAAAAGTTAATTTAATTTAAAAATACATACAACGAGTAGTAATTAACTTTAAAATAATTATTGAAAAATTGTATAGGCGATATAAATAGAATAAGTACTAATGATTTAAAATAGGGCTATTGGCAGTTGAATAATTACATTTTCTAGCCTTTAATATAAATTTGTCACACTAATAAGTGTTAATAAAATAATAATTTTACTTGATTAATAATTAAAAGTAAATATAAATCAAATATCAGAACAATTGTCTTATGTCCATTTCTTGTCTTTTGTTTTATTTTTTATTGAGGTAATTCCTAAAATTCATTTGCACTTAATAAAAGAATAAAAATAATAAAAGTAATAATCTTATTTGATAGGTTGGAATTGTAAGAGTCACAGGTACATATATAATAATTCTGCCATTTAAGCTTTTTCTTTTATTATTATTATATTTTCCTTATGTTATTCGACGTTTCGAGTCTTATTTTCTTTTATCTAGCTCATCTTCAGGTTCAGCTATTTAACATTCAAAGTTCTGTCGTTAATAATCATCTAAAATATCATGTGCTCTGTTCTAAGCACTTGTTCACATTTATGAACTTGTTTTGAATGGCTTCAAAGGACGTACTCCAAAACATGACCTGAGGTACAAATACATAAAAATAAATAAAATGTAAAATATACAAAAAGAAGACAAACCTCCAAAACAATTTTTAAAACTTGAACAACTGCTTCGAAAATGGTACATGATATTTTACATGACTATTAGTACAACACATTTAACGTAATAAAGTGAACTTGAAGATGAGCCAGATAAAAGAAATAAATGCTCGAAACCACGAATAATATAGGAAAAATATTTTAATAGGAAAGAAGATAAAAAAGCTTAAATGGCAGAATATATATATATATATATNTAGTAATATTACTATTTTGCGCTATTTAACTTCTAATATTAGCAATTAATTACTAATAGTAATTAGCAACCAGGAACAACCTATTTATCAAAAACTACTTGCTATTAATTACATAGTACTATATATTACATTGTTATTAAAATAATAGAATAGTTATTTATTTTCTAAATAAAATATTGATTCGGTAGGTAAAATCTAATTGACTGAAAACCCCCCGCGCTTAAGGGAAGAATAGTTGTAAAGCGAGTAAGTTGTGATGTGAGGAAGAGACAGTTAGTCCCATTACTACCCTTGATGTGGCAAGTTCTAGCCGCAGTTGGTAAACTTGGTAGACTGAAATCGATTGGAGACCAGAACCCCTCAAGAGTTGCCAGAGAACAAACATACAGTTCACTAATGGCCGACAGTTTACATCCCTCACAGCAAAATTGAAAGATTCAGTACAATAAAACCAAAACATATAATTAATGTAATACATATGGTACATATATTTACTGCTTGATTGAAACTAATTTTGAAAAAAAAAAAATACAAATGGAGAGTTTTTGACCGTAGAGATTATGAAAGATAATTTTTGTTTAGGGTTCGGTCAAGGTTGATCCAAAAAATACAATTTTTAAAAAATGTGGTTTTTTTAAAATTGTATTTTTTGGATCAACCTTAACTTCGGTCAAAACAAAACTTCTCTACTAAGAAAATACAGTCCCGCAACAGGCTATAATGCCCAGGGGGAAATAGATATCGAGAATGTATTTGTTCTAGAGCCACAGAGCATTAGAGAAGGTGCGTTGTCGTAAACCGTCCTGGCCTCCTGACTTTTTCCCCATTCAACGAAGACTGGTTCCCGATTAAGTGTTGGAGGTTCCCCAGCAGCATCTAAGTCGTTGTAAACAAAAGTACAGAAAACTATGTACTGTGAGCATTGAACCTAGGACCTTTGGCTGAGGGGTCGAGTATCTTAACCACTATACCACCGTGATCCCAAAATAATTTTAAATAGCGCAAAATGCTATTTGTTTCAGCAGTGAAAATGGAATAAGATCAGAAATGGTGAATGGATATGTCTAGTTATTAGTTGAAATATAAATAATTGTAAGATCCGGTCTAGGAGTTTCAGACCAATTAAACTTTATTTTTCAACTTCCTTAACATTAATAAAATAAAACAGAATCAACAAAATTGAAATTAAAACTTATATGTACTTTCCGCTATGAAATATAAATAATAAACGCATATAACTGGGAATTTAGTATATCCAGAGCAGATTACATCGGGCGCTATACCGTGGATGCCGGAAAATATCTAGCTCATTTCTGCCACAAGGTAACTCGGGCTATTAAGAAGGGTAGTAGGAACTCGAACACACACAAACACACACGCACGCGCACACACACATATATGATTTATTATTTATCTTATTACATAAGATTAATGTAAATACTCCTAATTAATCATCGGAAAAAACTACACAAAGAATAAATATTTTTATTAACTTCCAACACCAAAATAGGCCCTCTTGAGTTCAATCGGTATTTAAAAACATTTTAAGAGTATGAGATTAATTAAATTATTAATATTAAATAAATATTTAATCCGATATTGTGATCCATTTATTAACCTATTATATTATTTGTTTAAACAATAAGAGGAAATTCTAAAGATAAATTTGTATACCATGAGTATACTAGTCCAACAGTCTGAATGTTAACAAATCGTCTATCAATTTATTATTTTTTCCTACAACTATGGAGAATGCCAAGATAAGTAAATAAAAATTTAATAGAAAAAAAAATGCAACGTATTATATTTGAAACTTTATCAAATTTATAATATTTTACAAAAATTTCGGAAACTCGATAAATAAATAGGAAACGTTCTACTTTCTTTAGCCTTGCTAAATGTTGGTATGAGGAAAGTAAGAAACGGGGACTTCAGAAGTCGAGTGGGCCTGACTGAAGTTGCGCGGTTGCTAGAAAAAGGTAGTAAAGAAACAACGTCGACTTGTGAATAACATACTAAATAACGAAGCGAGAAAAAAACAACAGAGAAAGTAAGATAAATACTATATTTTATAAAGGAAAAAGAGCAACTTACCTACTAGCTATTATGTAAGGCATACAGATGGGAGCGAGCGAGATAATTCTATAAATTATAAAGCTTAAAGATTATTAATCTCAAATTTGCAAGCGATTTCCAAAAAAAAATTTTTTTAAATGAATAAATTAAAAAATTCTGATTATGGGAAATACAAAATAAATTGGGACATTGGAAAACCAATGGATTTTCATTCATTTACTTTTACTACCCCATCAAACACTTTGAAGACCATTATTTCAAACTTAAATGAAGCTTTCATTTATAAATCATGTCTTCATTCAATATTAAATTACTTTAGCTTTACCGAACTTAGTAATTCGATGATTTTAGTATTAAAAATTAGGTTTTGAAATAATCATCTAGTGGATATTAGTTGACCGTTCATAACATTAATAACGGCTACCCTGACAAATATTTCTTGTTAATATAAAAGTACTTATTATATTCATAAGTAATCAGTTAAACTTTATGGGACATATTAATTTGTTTTATGACTCCTCGTCCCTTGCCCACTTACCAACCTAAAATAATACACTCATTATTTTTTCGGCCCATTTACTGTGGGATTATTATATCCATGTTTAATGAAACATGGGAAGTCCGGTTACCTAACGCAGCTACTGCGTGGCATGTTATATATCCGATTGATCTTCTCTCAAGAAATATCCCATGTTCAATTGCACTGTGAAACTATGCTCATATAGTCATATGGTGTTAACGTAAGAGCCTCAGGTCTCTGGGACGACTGACCCATTACAGACCACAGGGTTGGGTGATTATAGGTAGGTTGCTGCTCAACCCTCACATAAAATGACTTTCACAACGATTGCAACATAGATATAGTACATGTACTGCTGAATATATACCAAAACGAATAACATATTATAAAAGTGTCATAGTTAAGAGCTAAATGAGTCGATCTCTTGCTTGAATAAATGCGATTATTTCTAACTCTAATCACAGACGCTCAAAGCGTGTCAAAGTGATTACGATGTGACGCTTAGCTTTTTTAGACCCATTCAAAGTCCCTAAGAGTTATAGAATGTATAGCATACCTCATTATGATATTTTTAATATTAAAGAATTTACCTAATTTTTAATTGTTATTTCTTTAACATCATAATTTAATTTTGTTCTGTTATTGCATTTTAAAACGTCTTTGAACACGTAAGTTTTCTTTGAAAAGGGACAAGTATAATTATAATTTAAAAAAAATGAATATATAAGAACCTCTTGCTAATTAATTTTTTGAGAAACTATCAACAGATAAAGTAATGCAATATTTTTAAGAATGAGAGAGAGAACTATTACATGTGTTTCATCTCTCAGCATTTATGTGCTCAATAACATACATTTTGAGTTCATTGTATATTATAAAAATTACTTCCCAAATAATTGATTTTTTTCAATTAATTGAATAGGTTAATTCAGAAATCTGAAATAAAATAAAATAAACAAAAATGTTGATTTTCTTTCAAATTTCTAATAATATCAATCAATCATTTAANAAATAAATAAAAATACAAGGAAAACTGTAATTGGTGGAAAAATTCATTTCTTCAATTTTTGTGAATTTAGTTTACAACATCCTTATGTAATTTCAAAAGAGTATTCTGACAAGTTTTTCAACCACATGTGTTCGTTCTGTAGTCCTGGGAGTTTCAGAACAGTCTTATTTTTAATCAATATTAGGGGTTTTATACTTGTAACGTTATAATGGAGACTGGTTGTAAGTAAGGGTGTTTAAAACACAGATTACCTTCGGTCTGTCTGTTATTCCCGTCTTATTAAAGTTAGTTCGTGTTCCGTAAGAATGAAAAATAACACATTAGAACGTCTGTAGGGCTACAAGCGATATGTGCGAATTGATTTTTGATGTCTAATCGGAAGAACCGAAGAGCCATGAATAATTTACCTTTTGGATATATTCTTGGAAATTTAAGTAATTAATTTTTTGTATTATAAAAAGAAGTTCTAGGGTTGAAGGATAGGTTCCGCCCCAAGTCAGCATTCTAGCTTAAGAGAGTTTCAATATAGGCATTATACGTGTATAACTAATTACTCTCTCGCAAAGAACTTACTTTTATGTTCAGTAAGTAAAGGAACTTTCGACATAACATGACCTATCTGATACTTCCACTTCAGTTCTGAGCCAATAATTATTCCTAAATATCTATATTACTCGACTTGTCAATTTGTTGGAACCGGCAATTAGTTGGTAACGTGCACTGATGAATGTAGAGTCAGTTTTTAATGGACAGGTTTCTATAGAATATTGCATATATTTATTTTATACCAATTGTACAATTGAAAGAGGTAGCTAAACAATCGAATTGATTTCTTACCATACAGCTCCTTTATGAGTCTCAAGATGACATCTTTTGGTTCTGAAACCTAAATATCATAAATCTATATAAAAAAAAAAGGACCGGTGTTTCTTTGAATAGTCGATTCAATATTGACCACTTGATATCTCTACGCAAACAGCTAATGTTCTCTGTGACAAATGGGATGTAAACCACTTTGCCTCAATTCCAATGCTATCAAGTTGTTGCAATAGTATATCTACAACACGAAAGCATTCGTGAGGTCGAAACCCCCCCCCCCCCCAATATTTAGTTTACTGTAATTTACTTCGGCGTTAATATATGATAGTACTTGATATAATATGCTATTTGTGCTTTTCAAAGTGATTTTCGCTAAGTACTTATTTATTCAGTAAATAGACAACAAGAAAATTTTAAACTATTTTTTAAATCAGTTTTGATTACAAGTTTAACATCGAAATAGGTCTGTAGTTAATGATAAGTTGTCCTTCTTTAAGTAAGGATTAAATCTTTTCTGTCACAGATTGGCAAGGAAAGATTCCATACTTTATAAGTATAAGTGGGTATTGGTTTTGCTGAAGTGACGTCTAAGCTCACCAATAACTCGCCGTAAGTCCGTTCTGTCACATTCGCTGAGTCACAGAGGACATTTTTATTCTCTTTGTATATTTTTCGTTTTTGATAACTATTCTGTGAGTGGATAGTAGATAAATTGTATAGAATAGCAGTAATAACGATGAGTAGAACTTAAAAAAGCTAGTGTTATTTAATTTATTCCACACGAAACATTGAATTTTGATTTCCTTCAGGGAACTAGTATTATAAATTGTACTTGTCGACATTAAAATTAAATTATCTATTTGTTTTATTGGAAATTGTTCTAGTTACACCCATAAAATACTTCAAGCGGGGAAAGTAAAATATATTTACAATGAAACACATCCCATGAAGGAAAAAAATTTCCAAACAACAGATTTGATGCATATATGCATCGTAAGCCATCCTTGTTCAGAGACATATGCTTCAAATCCTCCCCCCAAGCCATTTTTTCTCCTTCTTAAGAATGACAGAATATTTGCTTAACTACATTTTAATACTTCCATTTAATAACTATAAAACATCTGAATTTATGATTTACGAAAACATCCTGGGCGAAGACCCGGTTGTTGTTATGGTTGGGGGGAGGGGGACACAGGATGGGAGGGGCGCGGCCAGCTCCCCGCTGGAGAAGGGCGTCGGCCCCGATCGATGCGGGCCTGTCCCGTGTTTTTCCAGCCCCAAAGCCCGCCCGGGCCCGCTGGATACGACCAAGCCTCATCTTCCTCTGCCGTATGGGTATGCTACCAAGACACCAATCCTCCAGGCACCTTGGAGAGGCGGGTCTCCCAATACCCCCCTCTTCCATGTCACTCAGAAAACCGGGTAGGGTAGCTTCAAACAACCCTTACGATCTGTAGCTTGTGTATTAACTTCTACACGGTTTGGATGCATGTAGGTGAAGGAACACATCCAGCCACTTTAGTCTTAATATTTCCAATATCTAGACAAAAAATTAAATGATTGGAGGTTCGCTGGCCGTCGAGTAATATGCTGGAGAAATTAGTCAGGGTTTCGGCATGAATCAAATAAATAAAATACTCCAAAATTATTGGGTAATTATTTTTTTATAGCCGAAGTTTTGACTTAAATTGTATGTCATCATTAGGGCGATAGTGATATCTGGAGAGATCTCCTGAAAACTAAACTGTCAGTTCTGCATTCTGAGATGTGACCATAAACTTCCCTCGGAGATCTCTCCAGACATCACTATCGTCCTGATGGTAACTTACAAGTTAAGTCAATAATAATATATTATACCTTTTGTAATCTGTCTTCATTGGTTTCTGCAAGCTATCTTCTGTTGGCGAGAGCTTTCGGACATGTATTTGAATACAGACAGTGACAGTGAACACATGTATTCGGCCACGAGGATGGATAAACGCGCTCGCCTTTCGCCAGAAGATGGTTTGCAGAAACCAATGAAGAAAAGGTATGATAGTTCTATATTCATTGGTAGTTATAATAACCCTTTAAATTATTTACCTAATAATAAAATAATTAGCCACAAATTTTGGAGTATTTTGTTTATCTGATCCTGGCCGAAACCCTGACTAATTTCTCCAGTACAAAAAATTAAAATAATAAATGCATTCTTCTTTAGAGTGTGGATTATTCAGAGAGGAATTAATTCACTCTCACAGAAATAACACGCTCAAAACTAAGTTTATTAGAATCACAACGTCTCCTTCGCACTATTTCCTTCACGTTTTATGTCGGAGTGCTTTCGAGATAAAGCTTCTCATGAACAGAGCCCAGGAATCTCCGGAAGTGTGTATCAAAGAGAGAGAAATATGACAGATATTATGAAACGCAAGGAGTGACTAAAAAATGAAAGCAATGGAACTGTAATATTAGTGTAAAAAGGTTGAAAGATTACTACTTTCACATAAAATATTAATGCATGGTAACTTTGAGAAACAAAAAAGCCCTCCAAAGAGACAAAAGCTATCTGTGGAGCTTATCTCTGAGGGTGGGAACCTAGGCAGCTGCGAGCCCCACAAAGACACAAAAGAAGTTGGAGATAATAAGACCGTCATTATGCGGTATGTATTACAGAAAGCCTCAGTAACTACACAGATATGGTAACTTTGTATCATCCATCTCTTATCCTACAGTGAATATGTCATGTAGGATAAATGCGGCATACTTTTAGGGGTATGTAAAGTTCACTTTCACTTAGCAGGTACAAAATTCAGCGCTACAACGGGAATCCGAGAGGATGGTGGATCGGTTACCCATGAGCCACAAGAGGACCTAAACATCCACCGATGTGCTAAAAAATTGGTAGCTCGAAGTCTACTAAGTTGCCGAGGACGCTCGAGGATAACGTAGAAATTAAAGGACACATGATAAGGAAGAAAAAAGATGTTGCCAAGAAACAAAGGAGGGCCGAGGGATTCACATGACTTGAACAGAGTAAAATAAGAAGTAGACCGAAGGAAGTAAATCGACGAAAGTAGTCGGCAGGGATGCGGCGTAGCCAGAGACTGATATTGGGGCATCAATCTAAAAATCCGCAAACAAATAGATTGCAGAATTTAATTCAATGATTAGACTTTTAATCTCTAACTTGAACAAAACAAAGTCATAAGATAATACGGACAAAATATAATTTTGAAATCAAACCAAGTACTTAATTGTAGATTGACGATGCCAGAGTGGAGTGAATACATTTTAATGAGAAAAAAAAATAGCTTGTTATATAAATAAACATTAAACAAATATTATGACATTATGTTATTGATAAATTAAAATTTAAAACTTTTTTTGCAAAGTAAATAATTTAAAAAAATTAGTTTAAAAAATCCTAAGTGTATTAGGTAATGCAAACGCGCTTTATTAGGGAATTTTATACTTATAAGTGATGATTTTATAGTAGAAATATTTTCTACATAGGCGACTTTAACTTCAATTCCCTGTCATAATCCATCATGAAAGTTCTATCAGAAATTCCTTAGTAAAGGTCAATGAAAAAATGGATGGGTATAACCTTACAAGAAATTTTCCACCAATTTAGGTCCGCATTGTGTGTGTAAACATAATGATGATTAAGTATAAAATAATATTATTCTTAATAATAATATTGTATTATACTTATAAATTATATAATATATAATTTCGATATTATTATATATTATAATATAATAATTTAAAATCATCTTCAGGGTAATACATAAATCTGCTATTATTAAATTAAAAAAAAAGGAATACGCCCTTTCATTTCTAGCATTCCTAATAGAACTCCTGGAACTAATTTTTCAACGGGTATGTCTAAAAGAAAGCCAGGAATAAAAATTGTACTATGGTAAGACTAAATATGGAATATTAAAGACTGGAAGTCTTAATTAATAATTTAAAAAACCCCAAAGCATAAAANTAATGTCAGTATTTTAAAAAAACTATAACTATAACGATCCCAACAACAAGAATTAATGATTATAATCTCTATATTTATTTTAGATATATCTAAAGATCATAAAATAATTAAAAATAGTTAAAAAATAATTATTGTCATAAATATATAATTAATAAGATTTGGTAAAAAAAATATGAAAGGAGATAAATACTTCAATAACAAACAAATAATAACAAATACATCTTGCCTATTACCTTTGAAGGGAAGAAACATAAATATAAATAAAGTAATACAAACATGATAATCAAAACAAGTTAAAAAAAAAAAAAATTAAAACATTAGGTAACATAAAATCGTACAACAATAAGCCTGAATTATTCGAAGCTAACAAGATGAGATGAATTGATGAAAAGACGAAATACCATCAGAATCATCAGTACAAGGGGTAGTTAAAGTCACTAGGATGTCTAAAAACGTTTGCCGTAATAAAACCCCAATTATTTCTTGTGCCTTGGCATGAGAAGCAACATGAACCCCGAGTATGTTGATTTCGAATACCACTGGGTCAAGGCTTTAGAACCACGACCGATTCAGTGTTAGAATTGTTGTTTCATGCAACTAGTGTTTGCCTGTCAAAATTCGTGGGAAATGTGGTAATGATGATGATGGTACAGTTGTTTCTTTTCCCAAAAAGATTGCATAAAGTGTGGTTCAATTCACGCCACCTGGGACGGATATTCTTAAACTTGTTTAGTGAAATTAAATAAAATTAAAATTAAATTGAAAAAGAGAAAAAAAAACACAGCATTCAAGGGAGTTTTCATACTCTGCATAGAGATTATTGTTTAACAGCATAACGCTGTTATGCTGGTCAACAGAAAATATATATTTGAAATTTATGCCGCAGTAAAAATGTAGTTCTCGCTTACATATACTAAAATTGGAAAAGCAACAATGTCATAAAGTTCTCGGAAAAGTATAACCATGCAATAAAAAAATTGCTATTAATATTTTCGCAATAAAAATTGTACTCTTAGAAGAAAAATTAGATACAATTTCAACAAGACGAAGGAATATACTATACTATATATAGTGTTCAGAAAACAATGCAGTTTAACGGAATCATACTTTCCTTAAATAATTCAGTCCAAAGAGTTTTCAGTACGCATTGATACTACTCTGTTCTTCGAATATTATCAGGGTAATGAGGTAATTCAGGAAGACGTCTTTTATCGCTCATAATGCTCCTCAAAACGTTACCGAGATGTATTTGGGTTACACTCCTTGTAGATGACACGCTAACGTATTATAGATATACTTCCATTATGAGGTATACTTCACATTTATTCAAATAGTTTCATCATAAAAACATTTCCTGCCCCTGCAGATAAGTTCATCTTTTCCAATCCATCAAAGATAAGATTCAACCCTCCTTGGTTACTTGTTCCTCCGATTAATATATTTGGTCTCACCAAAAAAAAATTATTTTCTTCTAAGACATTTAAAAGGGAGAACGAGGTACTATTCCTTAATCAACATTTATATTTGACGAAAGCTCCAAAACTTGGCAGGTGTCGGCTCTGATATAGGTTGCAACAAGCCGTATATAATTCTTCTAATGTGGAATCCCGGTCACTCAGGCATCAGGGAGAATGAACTTGTAGATAAGAATGTTATAGCTAGCCAGGAACGCATACTGAAAACCTCGCACTAGTACTTAAGATAAGCATGTCCAAGAAACGGAATGAACTATAGATTCTCATGGAGCTTGGTTCCAAGCTGAGGAGGATTAGGACTGAGGCGGCAGGATGGATATGCTCTGCGAGGGGAGATGAGCTAGGCTATGAATTGGCCTATGTGGGGATTCACATGGCCA
Source organism: Oncopeltus fasciatus (assembly GCA_000696205.2). Lineage (NCBI taxonomy): Eukaryota > Metazoa > Arthropoda > Insecta > Hemiptera > Lygaeidae > Oncopeltus > Oncopeltus fasciatus. The sequence continues at coordinate 33,656 of KZ810051.1, forward strand.
TCTGATGTAGCGAGAAGAGCCACTGGTGCTCCATAGAAGACTGCGCCAACTGTTAGGCACGAGAGAAGCAGCCTGGATTGGCCTACCCCCCGTAGGGATGGGAAGGCCTGGATACAATTGTACACCATGTTGTAGCCATTAACTAGGTCTACTGAATTTATGGTTACTTCTAAACAGTCTCAAAACTATATTGATTCATACAAGAAGAGTACAGACATATCGTACAATAATATGGCGATTATTATGAAACTAGAACTGAAAGCGGTGCCTGTTTTAACTTTGAAAACCGAATGCTCCTTTAACCGTAAATATAAAATTCCTAATAAAAGTCTTTAGTAATTAACTTTAATAAATCTTTAAATGTCAAAATAACCCAAATCACTAGGGGTTACCACATGCCTTAAAATTTTTTTATTAACAATTCGAAAAGGAAAGAGGATAAATGATCAAACAAATTAAAAAATTTTTGTCGGTAGGTTACAATAATAACTAGATATAACAATAGCTTTGAAAATATGTAAATTTTACCACCAAAATGATGGCTTTATGAGAGTTAAGCCATAACAAGTAAATTCCGTATTTTATGAATATATATAAAAAGCCAATTATGTAGCCTGAAATTTCTAGACGAAAAAAATTTGAGCAGTAATAAAAGAGACTATCTCCGAATAAAAATTTTAAAAAATTCAGAAATTTTAATTAAAAAATATCAAACTAAAATAGATTAAACATTATTTTATTTCTCAGAGAGTAGCCATAATCTTATATAAAAAGAATATGGTAGTAAAGTTTTCCTCAATAAAAATTGATAGTGTCATTTGGGAAGAAAGCCTTACAAAATATTAATTCAAAACCAATAAAAAAAAGAAAAAAAAGTATGTGATTAACTACAAAACGTAATACCTTTTTATGGGTTCATCCTGGCAAGAAATTACCTTTCATGACTGCTGTATATGTAATGTTATCATATATATTGTCCTTGACAAATACATTTACATTGATTATTTTTCATGATTTATCCTAAAACCAGACTACATAAATTTAAACTTAATTTAAAGCCGATAATCGGCACATTGAAGGTTATTATCATTAGAAATAGATTACTTTGGAAATTAAAATATAAATTATTTAGAACAAAAACCTCAGAGTCAAAAATAATTATTGAATTAGCCCATAAGTAATATTAAAAATTAATTGGTCTTCCATGATTACTAATAACCTAGCCAAAAACATATCGTAGGTTTACTATAAATTTGTAAATTTAAAATATAAAATGAATTAGCCGCCTATAGACTATTTAAGTACATAATTTAAATAGTATATAATTAAAATTACTATTATCAAAAGTAAATATTTCCAAGCTTGCATAAAAAAAATATTGATTTTGGAGACTTGTCACATTCTCTTGAGGAAGTAAGTGCTAGAAGGGGTCACCCGAGCAGATAATCACATAAAAGACCCATTCACGTAAACCCTAAAAAGGCTCCTCGTCTCTAAAACATATGAAAGTGTTCCAACTCCTCATTTAAGAAAATAATTTTGAACAATAAATCTCCTTTTTCATGTCCAAATAATTTTTCGACCAGTTGGGCACGGGATGAATAAATAATAAAATATTTTTAGGCCGAAACGTTGGCGAAAATAAAAGAAACTTTATTGTTTACAAATCAGTTTTAATTCTTCAACTCACAAGACCCCTTATATACAGAATAACTAACCTGACTAACCTCTCCTCATAAATAATAAAATACTACCACTTTGTGCCAATATAAAATATAATTTATTTAATTATT
>KZ810052.1:0-10507 GCA_000696205.2 Oncopeltus fasciatus
GTACTGGGTTCCTGAAGGAAAATATTTTTATGCTTTTTGGGGATACATGATCCTAAAACTGCTTACAAAACCTGTTTTATGCAGTTCATTAATTGAAGAATATAAATAAATGAGTCCAAATATGTCTAAGGTAATTTAGAACTATAGAGTCTAACATTGTTACATTTAAGAGCATTCCCATACTTCTATCTGATTCTGTCTGTTACTTTGGGTTCCACATAAACATAAAAAAAGATAAGAACTTTAATTAATAATACAGATTATTATGCACACTTGTGCACAGTTCACAGGTGTTCACAGTTTACACTTTTAAGCAAACTGACTCTTTGCAAAAATTTACTACAAAACGATCTGGACATATGGTTCAGAATTCTGTTGCTAAGCCTTCCAATATCCAATAAATACAATTCTTCCAATCCAGAGTAATAGCAAGTGCTCTATAAAATGTTTCCATTTTATCTCTCCATATTTTGTTTTCTACCCTTCATCTAGATCTTAATATCACATATATCCAAGATCTCGTCTTCACCTGCTTCACTCTATTCCACAGTAAGCTCCCATACCGCACTAATGCATATGCCTCATCCTTACAAACTTTCAGGGCAAACTAAAATGAAGAAGACCATGTGACCTCCAGGGCTTTAATTCCTAAATTTTCTGGAAGTGTCAATAAGGGATTGGCCTTTCCTCTGTGCTTAGTTATCTTCAAATTTTTTTTGTATATATATATATATGTATTTAATATTAATACATATGTATTTATTTATTGTTTGTTATTGACATTAAAGAAAGTTTTTTTTAAATTTTGAATGTTAAAAAAAAAATAAATAACTACATTTAAAAAAAAATGGTATTACTAGTAACAACCAATACTCTTGAGCATGAACTCAAAAACATTACAATCCACTAGGAATATTGGAAATATATGTTGCAAAATCACAAAATACTGAATATTTGTTCTGTAATACAATTTAAACAATCTGATTATAGAATGCAATGTATTAGCAAATAGCTATTATCAAATTAAAGGAAAGATGAGTAATAACAATATAGACATTAGTTCTTTTGGTANTAATAATATTGGTGGTCCTAATTTAGAATACTGCTTTATAATTAATAAAATTAAAATTAATATTTATTTTAGAATCAGCTTTTGGGATAGTGAGAAAGAAAGGCTTGTGCTCTTGACTGAAAAATATCTCTATACTATAAAATATGACTTTATTGCATTGAAAATTTTAGACCAGAGGAAAACAGCTCTTGAAGAAATTGATACTCTCTTGATAGGAGAATTAATATACCCATCAGCTTCTATAATACCGTAAGTTATTTATATTTTCAATTAATCAAGGATTTATTATTTTTATTTAATAATTTTGTGTTATTAGAATTAAAATCTTCTGAATCCAATAAAATTTTATTAATATAAAAATGAGTTTATCTTAGTCAAAATTCTTTTTGCTTCTAAGTAATATAGGACAGGATTTTGTATTTAGAATTTCATGCTTTTCATGTTTAATCCCATCAAATCAAGTATTAGTAAAGCTGATGAACGACTATGTATAATAATACCATATTTTCTGCACTAAGTGGATCTTGCTGTCTGTTCACATAAGCTTTCCTTACTTTTGGCATACTAATAGAACTTGTTTACTAAACATCTTACAAATGACCAAATTTGTCTGAATGAAATTAACTAAAATTAAAATAATCCTAACATTAAAGAATATCTACCTCTTATGTTTACCAATAAATAATTTCCTTTCTTGCATAATTGTTGTGAGGTATATTTACTTTTTATATGAATATATCACGTTAGTTGCTTACTCAAATAATTTGCAATGGGCTTCATTGAAATTCACAGACACCTTGATGGACTTGCAAGTGGCGTGTCGAGTATTGTGAAAGGATGCCTTGTTAGACCTATACAAGAGAGACTTGCAGGTATGCCATCCTGTACAACTACTTCCCACTTAAACTTTAGAGAAGGATTTGAAGCTCGGTGAGTCTTTTTTTTCTTTTTTTTTCTTCATTATTATTTTAATTAATTTTGAATTTCTTAATGAAACTGGAAGAAAAAGAAAACACATATTTCAATGACTCAATGTGTCAAAAAACATGTTATGGAATCTTTTTAATTTAATAAAATACTTTAGTTTTTTTTTATTCATTATACTTACTCTTAGATTAAATTTTTTTTGTTTTCAGATAGAATGCCAGGTATTACTGATAGCTTAGGATGTAAACTGAATCACAATCTTCAGTTTAAGTTCTAAGCCATTAACAACATTAAGATTAATAGTTGTTCACGTAGGCTTCGACGGTCGTCAGATGTATTTACCGTTTCTGCTTCCGAATTGGACCGTGTCAAGTTGTTGATAGTTGCCGAGCTTTCGCACATTATGTGATGGCTTCTTCAGGGCTGAATAGAGAATGAGAGCTATTTTTAATACCACCTGGATTTATAAAAAAGCTCTCATTCTCATTGCTGACAAGCAGTGTACAGGATTAATAGGATAGGTTCAAGCACACTACCTTGAGGAACTTTCGCTTCCACTTGGTAGAAATCGGAGTAATCTAATGCTTGCCGAACCCTAAATAAACGGTTGTATAAGTAAGACTTAAGGATAAGGTAAGTTTTACTAGGAAGTATGGATTTCAGTTTAAACAGAAGACCACTGTGCCAGACTCTATCAAATACTTGGGAAACATCCAAAAAAGCTCCTGGGCAGTACTCTTGGCACTCAAGGGAAGAGGAAATGTAGTCTACAACACGAAACACTAGCTGGACAGTAGAATGCTTACTTCTGAAGCCATACTGATGATTTGGGAGAATATGGAAGGGTTCAATGGAAAGCATCATTCGTTTTAACAGTATTTTTTTCGAAAACCTTTGAAAGTGTAGGAAGGAGACTTATAGGACAATGAGGGGTTATGTGGGGATTTTCCAGGTTTGGGAAATAGTATTATATCAGAATATTTCCAGAGGAGAGGGAAGTAGGTAGTTCTGAATATGCTATTATAAATTTAGGTCAAGTATACAATTGCCTTCTTGGGAAGATTATGGAGATTTTGGCCGGTGATTAAACCATATCCGGATGATTTGCGCTTAGGCAGATGAGAGATTATATACTTGACCTCGGAAGGTGTTACTGCCTTGAGTGGCAAGGACGTAGGTAATGACATATCCAGGAACTCCTCAGTCTCCGCGGCATCGGACAGGTCTAAGGGATTTGTATGAGGAGTAAATGTTTGCTTGAGGTGCTGTGCAAACATTTCGGCCTTGTCTTTGTCAGAAGAGGCTCAGGAACCATCTCCTCGACGCAAGGGAGTGGAAGCTTCATGGCTCTTGAGGATTCTGCGAGTAGCAATCCAAAGGGATTTGTCTCTTGCTGAGAGGGTAGACAGATTGGCATTAAAGGCCTCATTTCTTAAAACACCTAATTTTTGTTTTACGATTCTGGAAAGATGGGGTAAGTCTTTGCGGTCTGAGGGGTATCTATATTTTTGGAACAATACTCTTGAGCGGCGTTTCGCTATGATGAGCTTTTTAAGCAAATTTGAAAGTGGTTTTTGGGACTCAGAAGATTATTTGGTAAATTTTGGTTTGAGATTAGCCATATACATGCATTGCTGTATGTTTGTGCTTAAGGAATGTACAGCGTCATCTAGATCATCTGAGTTTCTCAGAGAAATTCCAAGGTCAAGTGATTCTTCTAAACAAGGCCCAGTCAACTGGGCCATTAATGAGGGAGGGAGGTAATTGTTTTGGAATAGGAATCAGGGATATTATTAGGAGAACTGGACTGTGGTCAGAGGAGAGCTCGTTTAAGTTCGAAGCGGAATAATGAAGAGGAGTAAGGTTTTTGCAAATGATGAAGTCTAGGATGTCAGGAAGGCGGTTCACGTCAGAGGGCCAATAAGTTGGAGAGGAAGGACTAATTGTGCTGAGGTTTTAGGATGATATCCCATTATATAAAGCACGGCCACGGGAGTTGGTCGTTCTCGATCCCCATTGCAAGTGTTTCGCATTATAGTCTCCACCGGCTAGGAAACGGGGACCAAGGTCTTTGAGAAAAGTGGAAAACTCTGGTGTAGTGATTGGCTTATTTTGAGGACAATACACTGCAGAAAGTGTGATAGGTTTAGAGGGTGTGGAAATAGACACTGATGTTGATTGAAGAGACTCTGTGGAAGTGGAGGGTAGGATATGATGGGTGTAGGATTTCTTGATAAGAAGTGCAGTTCCACCATGAGCTCGTCCGTCAGGATGTTCTGTCCTGTAAGTGTGGTAACAAGAAATTTTTAGGTTGTTTCGTTTAGTTAGTCGTGTTTCTGTCAGTATTACTACGTCTACGTTTTTGTTATCAAGTACTAGTTTGAGTTCGTCAGTGTGCATCTGAATGCCGTTAGCATTCCATAGTAAAGGAATTCTTGGATTGGGGAATCATGGTGTGGGAGTTGGTAAGGTCATTGTGGTGACCTGGTTGGTCAGTAGGGAAATAGTGAAATAGGAAATGAGGGAGTTAAGTTGTGAGAATAAGGAGTGAAATAAGGTGTACAGATCATTTGTTAATGGCTGAGTCGGGACGTTGGGGTTAGTGGGTCGCTCCCTCCTGGGTGGGGGATGCGGTTGTGGTAAAATATTGCTCTCATATTGTAGTTCTGAATTGGCGGTGGGAGGAGGGATGTGTGAGATAGTGATGTACGTGGTTGAGGCTGAGGTGGAGGCTGTGACAAGGTCTTTAGCTGAGGTTGCTGTTGGTGGTAAGGCTAGCGTCTAGTTCGAGATAGAGATCTAGCCCTGGGTTGTGGGCCCGCCTGGGTGGGTTTCTCTGTTGGCTTCTGTTCTTGGATGACAGATCGATAAGAGCCAGGTGTGGCTGGACAAGTTTGATGGTGGGCACAAGTTTCGGGTTGCAGGTTGCTGCGATGATACTTGTTGATTGTATACTTTTTGTTTGATCTGCTTGTATACATCACAGCCCCTGTAGCTAGCAGGATGGTTTTAGGAGCAGTGGGCGCAAGTAGCAGGCTCCTCCCGTCTTTTTTGGCAGTTGCTGGTGTGATGCGGACCGCCACATTTTACGCAGCGCTGGTTATAGTTGCAACCGGCTTTGGCCCAAATTGTTGGCAATTATGGCACTGGAGTACCTCTTTTTTTATGTAGGGCCTCTCAACTTTGATGATTGTTCGTTACAGTGCTGAAATTGAATATATTTCTTGAATATTGGGCGTTTTTTTCAAGATCTATGAAAAACAGTGGTAGGGGTGACTTATCTGTTCCTCTTCTAGGGCTTAAAACATTGAGAATGTTTTTCACCACGAACCCTCAGTCAGTGAGCTCTTCTTTGATGTCATCGATTGGTGTAGTGTGGTGGAGGTTCCTAATAACTACATGTTTTTAATGTTAATGTTTTTAACAAATATTGGAGGAGGCTTTGATACTCGTTGTGAGGTTTCAGAGGTCTCCATGGTCTCTTCATTAGTGAGCACATTGTATGGGTTATCTGTGAAAAATGGTGACGTCTCTGTGAGCACTGAAGTAGTGAGTGGTCTGAGCGGGGTCGTGCGACCCGGTATCGGAGGGTGAGACTCTTGATTGATGTGGTTTATTAACTGGCGATGCTGTGGGTTTGTTCCTTGGTGAAATTCCTCGAAACTTCATCAATGTCTTTAGGCTGGATACATCTTTAAGTGTGACCAGTTTGGTAACAACTTTAAATCACTTCAAAAGAAACAATTGCAGAGAGCTAACAAAACACGTCCTCTCTCTACAATGGCTGCTGTCGAACGACCAAAACATTAGATTATGCTAATTCTTTAAATAATACAGTTTACTCTCTTATACTCTTTAAAAAATCCACCAAATTTTTTTAATATATTATGCATTATAACTTTAAGCCTCTACTTAACCCAATTAAAAATANAGGATAAAAAATGTAGACTAAAATGGTGACAGTTTCGGAATATTTCATTCTTTCTACAGGGCCTACATTACATCAGGATGTGATAAAATTATTTTTTTGAAATTGAATATTCCGAAACTGTTGGCATTTTAGTCTAGATTTTTTAGTCCTGTGACCTCTAAAAATTTATGTCAAAGAGAGAAGAAACCACTGTTTGGGTAGCATGCTCCCCATAAAATCATTTACCCTATATTTAACAGCCTTCTAGTGCCTCACTCATGAACCCAGAGGTACATTATTGTAATTTTAACATCCAATTTTTAGTATTTTATTACATGAATTTTTGCCAAGATCTTATATTTATTTCCAGGTTAAAAAATTATGTCTTTTCAGTATCTTCATTTTGAAAAATAGATCTATATGTATATGTATTGTTAATTTTATCAGTACTACTGAGGTATAATATGTGTACAGATGTACAGAGATGAGATAAAATATATTTATGATATATGTATATAAGATGTGTACAGCTGTTTTAATACTGTTGATTTATTTTCTTTTTTTAAACAATAAATTAGTACTTTTAAGTTCTCTGTTGCCCTTATCTTGCTTTAACTTAATAAAAATCTACCTTATTTGAGTATTTATTCATTTTTCTTTATTATGAAAAAAAAAGTATGGATTTATTTTTGAATAAAAGAATTTTCTCTTCATTCTTACTTCCTAATAAATTCATATTATTTACAATACATCTTGATTTAGTACATGCATTTTTCTAATTATTTAACCAAGGGTATGAAGTCTGTTAAGCATGTATTTAGCTGTGTACAAAAAGTTAATTTGAAAATTTTAACCCATGATATTTGAGTAATTCCAGGAATAATGTAATAAAATCTTAGATAAATGTACAAAAACTAAAATTCTGATGTCATAGTTTTGATAGGTATAAAGAGAACTAACGAGAGCTTTTAGCAGGCTCATAGATGATTGATCACTTGTGAAAGATGTAAATAAGTCCTAATCTACTATTTGTTTATCATCTACTCTATTATCATCCATACTAAGAGCAGTTTTTTGTGTGATTGTTTGGCCATGAACATGCAAACTTCTGCTGTGTTGCTGATCTAGAATTTTTCATAGGCTCAGTACTTGAGGATTTTTATCACACATTTTTTACAATTCGATGTAGTTATTGTATTTTTTTACTTCTAGTAACCAATATTTCCATTATGAAGCTTCAATATAGAAGCATTATAGCTTTAATTTGTAGAAACATTAATTTTTTTTGAAGCACTAGCAATATGTGAAGAGTTAAAAAGTAACATAAGAAATAGTTTTTATCCCTTTTGTGAACCAATTTTTAGGCCTACTTATATTATATTATTTATTTATTATTTTAAATTTTGGAAAACTTTTTTATTTCCATAGTAAAACTAAAAAATTAACAGTAAACAGGTCATTGCTTTAAGCATAATAAAAGTTGATAAGTTGTGGAGAGGTAGGGTTTCCTTCTTTTTTTTTCTTTTAGCAAATTGCCTTAAAAGGTTTTATGAGAAACTACATATTCATGAATTTCAATTATTGGTTGATATTGTCACATACAATTCTTTTGAGATAAATAATTTTATCAAAATATTTATTGATCTTGAAAAAATTAAGACTTCATGTTTATACATGTATGAGTCAGTGAGCTCAATTCAAGTGTAGCATAAAACTCATGTCCTGGAAGATGGGGTGTTCAATATGCAGTATATGATATTTTTACCATTTTATTTATTTCAGATCCCGTAACTTGAATGGAATACGTATTATGTGGAGTAAAGGGCAGCCACTTTCATTTCTGAAAAAGTGGAACCCGTTTGAGAAGGATATTCCTTTTGCAACTTTTGCTTCTCATCCACTTTTGTGGCACAAAGGTACTTTTCAATTATTCTACCAAATTTTATAAACTCAATTATTAAGTACTTTTTGTTTATATATATAATAAATAAGAATAGGTGGGAGAAAGAGTATAGTGAACACACAAAAAGAAAAAATTACAATGAGTTAAATTTTTGGGGAGATTTCTCACCAGTCTGTCTCTCTTCACTCCTCACTGACGAAGGGCAAGAAATCTCTGAAAATTTTACTCATTGTAATTTTTTCTTTTTGTATATTCACTCTTTCTGTCATCTGTTCTTATTAGTATATAAGCCGACTGGACCTTTTTTGGAACTCTCGTAGAAGAGTCCCTTGACCTTGGAATTTTTCTGATGATCTCTGACGATCTAGATGATCCTTTACACTCCAGGATGGATCTTTACCATAAACCTTCAGCAATGCATATGTATGGCTAATGTCAAACCACAATTTACCAAATACTCTTCCGAGTCCCAAAAACCAGTCCCAGATTCGCTTAAAAAGCTCATCATAGCGAAACGCCGCTCAAGGGCTTTGTTCCAAAAATACAGACACTCCTCAGATCAAAAAGACTCTAATCATCTTTCCAGGCTCATAAAACAAAATTAGGTATTTTAGGAAATGAGGCTTTTAATGCCCATCAGTCTACCCTCTCAGCAGGAGAAAATTCCTTTAGAATTGCTACTCGCTGAATCACAAGTAAGATTACCCCCTTTTGCCGAGGAGATGGATCCTGTGCTTCTGAAATGATTCCCCAGCCCCTCAAGCAAACATTTACTCTTCATTTAGACCCTTTAGATCTGTTCAATGCCATAGAGACTGAGGAGTCTCTGGACATGCCATTATCTATGTCTTTACCATTCAAGGCAGTGACACCTTCCGAGGTCAAGTATATAATCTCTCATCTGCCTAAGCGCAAATCACCCGGATATGATTTAATCACCGGTCAAATTCTCCATAATCTTTCCAAGAAGCCAATTATATTTCTCACCTTCATCTATAATTGTATGTTCCGAACTATACACTTCCCACTCCCTTGGAAATATTCTGACATAATATTATTTCCCAAACCTGGAAAACCACCACACAACCCTTCATCCTACTATCCTATAAGTCTCCTTCCTTCACTTTCTAAGGTTTTAAAAAAAACTTCTTATAAAAGAAATGATGCTTTCAATTGAACCCTTCAATATCCTCCCAAATCATCAGTTTGGCTTCTGACGCAAGCATTCTACTGNTGTCAAGGCAAAAAATCTAAAATAAATTAAATTAATAATAATAATGATTTTAAGATTTTTCACAACAATTTCTGCCCTTAAAAGAAAATTTACAATTCCAGTTGCAAACCTTGTTGACTGACCCTAAAAATTTTCTAATAGGCTAAGATAGCACAAAAGTTATAGCAAATAAAAAACATATTTTAACTAATATTTATGATCAGGCAAAAGACCATTTTATCCTCAAAATTGTGTAAAATAATAAAGAAAATACTCCAAGGTAAAGTTGAACTTATACCTTTAAAATAAATAGAAGTTATACATGCAACTTTTCCCTTTAAAGAGTTACATTTGTCCCTCCCATGTTCACCAATATATATACATATATATATTCTTTGAAAAAATTAAGAGGGAAAAAGCAATGAAGTTCCAGTAAAATAATTTTGAGGGTATTAAAGCAAAAATCTATCCTTTTATTCAAACATAGAAGTGATTTCTTCTGTAGTTTTATTCTTTGTTTCTGGCACTTTCTTGAATATGAAAAAGACGGAAAGAACTTGAAGAATGAAGAATATCAAGAATACATTACTCCCTATCAAATTCTGAAAAAAAAAATAAAAGAATAATAAAATAAGAATTGAGGAAAATAAATTTGTAATAATGTAAATAAATAATATTTGCCCTCTCTTATAGGGAGATTACCAGATGTTAAATTAATTTTTTTAAATGTATAAAATGTAATTTTATTATCTGTCAACATTTCGGCTTAAAATGCTGAAAAATACTTTCAAAAGTGTGTCAAGCAAAAACTGCTGCATAAAGTTTGTACTCTCAGCACCATAGTTAATCAATATTTTTATCTGAACTTTCTAGTTATATTAACCCGACTACTAACATTTAGGTTTTTTGCATAACAAAAATTATTGAACATTTCATGAAAAAATTTTAAGTCATATAATGGAGTGGAATTCATTGAGTTTCAGAAATTGAAACTGCTAAATTGCAAAAATGTTTCTAAGCCAATTTGGAGGTAACTTGTTGGCAGTAGTTTTATGAGGAGAAGATTGTCATGAATCAATGTCAGATCCTAAGACTAAATTTCTGACAATACTCTCCTTATGTTTCTAAACCACTTTATGTTACAGATAAAATCATCCTGATCAGTCAATTTACAAATATTTAAGTAATCATTTTAAATTTGAGATCAAAATACATTAGATTTGACGGAAAATTGTTACAATTCTTCAATTGTGCTAATGAAGAGAATAGTTATTTTCATACTATATGTAAATTTTCATCAGATTTAAATTGTAAACTATTTCTGTAGAATGGTACATTAATCTCTCTAGTACTTAAGTATCTTACTTCATTAAGTACTATTAGTACTTCAGTTAATCAAATTTTTTTTTATATAAATGACTTTTCTTAGTAAAGTGAAGAGTTGAAACAAATAATCATTTATTATTTTATAATTAATAAATT
>KZ810052.1:12339-25351 GCA_000696205.2 Oncopeltus fasciatus
TAATAAATATTTTTATTTTATATTCTTTAGCATAGTCTCATAATTAATATGTTTGTAAGTTATTAGATAAATTCTTCTCGGAGAAAAAAAACTAGATGGTCTCTCTATCCTGGTGTTCAAATTCTGCTTTGGGTAAGCTTTTATAAAAAAAAATAACAGCTTACCAAGGACCATGGGTATTTAGATTAATGTGGCAGTAAATAACTCCTCGATTAGCCTAAATGGTTTAAAGGGAGGATAAATTTTAAAAAATAAAATAAAACAAAACTACATATCAATTGTATGCTATAATGCTAATAATGCCATAACTATACCTAATAGATTTGATTATGATTATTAAAGTTTATAAATTGTATACTATAGTAAAACAAGAAAAATAATTGAATTCATTTATATAGAAAAAAAAAATATGAGTAGAACAAATAATTTCAAACAGTAAAAGAGAAGGACATGATTATATGAAAATACTTTACAAAATGAAAATCTAATGATAAAGAAAATTACATATGAATTATTTTATCTTCTTTTTTTTTTTTAAGTGTTAGCCTCCCTATCAACTACTTAAGGTCATGGAGGGAGAGGCTATCTGCAGGTTGCCACCCCATTCTAAACATCCATGCCTCAAGAAAAGCTTTTATTTATAGATAATAGATAATAGCATGATCAACAAAATTAAATATCAATATTTTACAAATATAGAAACCAATAAGTCTCAACAGCCTTTAATAAAAAAACAACAATACTTTAAGAAAATAACATTTATAATATTTCTTTTCTAATTGAAAAATAAATATATTTTAATTAAGTATGTTTAGTTTTTTAAGCTACTTATCCCCAATAATGTCCTACCTTTTTTTCCTGGTATTGTCCCCTTTGATGCAGGCCGCTCTTCCTTTGCACTTACCCACTCATACCCCCCACCCTTCCAACACCGCAGAAGATGGCTTACAATGTAAGCCCAAACGTTGGCAAATAATAAAAAAAAATACACATTTTTTAAAATTGTATTTTTTGGATCTACCTTGACTGCATCCCAACAAGCAAACATCTAATAATAACATCTAGGGTCAAAAAAACTCCATTAGATTTTAATTTAAATTAATCATTAATTTAATTTAATCACAATAACCTAAATTTAAAATTTTTCATTAAAAATACAGCACTATGGCTATTAAAACAAATGTTATCTTTTTTCTATTATAATTAGAATGACAACTTAGAAAGTAATCTGGTAAAGTGGTGCATAAATTATGAGAACAAACATTGAAATAACAATGCATTTGTAATAATGGAAATTAATCCAGAGGTCAATAGATGCAGCAATCTCTAAGTTATAATTATTTTATGATTGTTTAACTTAATTCCACCTTTTTAGAGTGGTTGCCTTAAATAAATTGTGAAGTTATGCCAAGAAAGGAATAATCTGTTTTAAGCATAGATTCTGTTATTGCCTTACTCATTATTAAATTTACTAACTTATGCGATTCTTTGACATCAAAGGAAGATATTACAAAATTTGGAAAGAAAACTAGTTTTATTTGTGCAGGAAAATAGGAAACGAAAAAAAAAAAATTCTGAATTGAAAAAAAATTCAAAGATGAACAACACATTAGGATCTTTAATAAACATAATTACAGATCGAAGTGAAAATAAAGATCTTTGCTTCAAGTGCAAAAAAAAAGATTCTGGAAGCAGTCAACTATTGACTTATAAAATGGGGAATGCAGCAGAAAACAGTGGACTTTCAAAAATTCAGCTTGGTGAGGACAGAAGAGAGTAAAAAAGGTGGTAATTTGAACAGAAAAGAAAATGTAAGTGTTGATAATTATGAATTATCAATTGTATCCTATGATAAGGCAGGATTAAAAAACAAGGCAGATCATTTTTTAATTTTTAATAACTTAATAACTATAAAAAACTAGTATTTTTCTTCTCTTAGAATCTCATTTTGTGGAATTTTTTGGTTGAGCACCATTTTATAAACTTTTACATTAAGTTCTTAAAAGCTTCCCAAAATAAAGAGTTGTATAAAAAAAATTACCATTTATCAAATTTAACATTTCAAAGGGCTAAACATTTACCATTTACCAATACTCCATAATCTCTTAAGAGCATTTTATAATTGAAAAATAAATATATTTTAATTAAGTAATAAATAATTTAAACTATATTAAATCTATATACAAAGAAATTGAGTCATTATCACAACTGTGCATCTTTAATGGCTATGATGTTATGCTTTAGTTAAATACTACACAGCAATTTGACTAAATAGGAACCATATCTAAATATTGTAAGTAGAAGACTATGCTACAGATAAAACTGTTAGTCACCATCTACTCTCCATGGGGAATGTGAAAAATAGCAATAGACTGGTCCTTCACAAACTAATTCTCAGCATCCAACTAAGAGATCCTTCTGATATAAGGTTTTACAGGAGGATAGTCACTAGTGATGGAAAGTGGCTCTACTGACAAAATCCGAATAAGCACATAATAACTTCATGGGTTCGAACTCCTGCCTCATATACAATAGTCCAGACCTCAGACCACCAGATTACTACTAAGGTCCATGGCCCATTTTTTTCCAGGACAAAATTTCCATAATTTTGAAAAAATTGAAATTGGGGTCCAAGAGTTCTTTGGCAGCCATTTGAAGAATTTGAATGGTATCAGCATGGAATTGAGTAATTGGCTAATGGTAGTAGATAAAAATGGGCTACACTTTGATTATTAATTGTATTTTATATCAATGATATAACAATTTCATCATAACAACTTATGAATGTTAGGTTGAAGGAAAATAGAAAGAGCAATTTCATATTTATGGGTGCCATGCACATCTGTTAATGATCTATGTTGTGCCAGTTTTGATTTATTACAAAGAGTCTGTGGCTTCTTTATGTACATGAGTGTTTTTATTATTATTATATTAACTTTAAATATACCTTATTATATTAACTACATTCGAGAAAAAATTCCTATCCGTTCACTTTTGTCAAAGTTAATTTGGTGAAGTAATAATAAAAATTACAAGAAACAAGATGGGTTTAGAAGTTTATAAATATAATAGTATAAATACAAGATCCTCATCATAAATGTGAATTCATAATAGATGTAATAAAAAAAAGTTTTCAGAAGTGTGAAAACTCAGAAATCATTATTTAGAAAGTAAGAATTGGTAGAACTGGAAATGTACAAAACATATAAGTAAATTTATAAGTTTATATTCGGTAGCTTAAATTATTAAGGATCTCTAATGTTTTCACTATCAAATATACCTTAATTTCAGCAACAGTACAAAACTTAAGTAAAATAAGAAACTGAATAAGTGGCCATTTTAATTGATAATAAATACTAGACGTCATCCTCCTTACACCTTCAGGCACCCCTCAGATCACAGGGAGTTCAACCAGCTATCTCGTCTTGTAAAGCAAAAACTAGGTGCTTTACGAAATAAGGCATTTAATGCCTACCTGTCTAGTCTCTCAAAAGCAGGCTAATCTCTCTGGACTGCTACTCGCAGGATTCTGAAGTATCATGAACCTTCTGCCCCCTTGCCTCGAGAAGATGGTTCCTGGGCCTCTTCTGAAAAAGGCAAGACCCAAATGTTTGCCCACCATCTATAGCAAACATTCACTCCTCATCCAGAACCCTATAACTTGTCCAATAATGTGGAGGTTGAGGAGTCACTGGATATACTCGTACCATTACCAATGTCTTTTAAGGAAGTAACATCTTCTGAGTAAATTATTAACCATCTGCCTAAGCGCAAAGCACCCGGCTATGACCTTATCACCGGGTTAATACTTCAAAATCTACTCCAAAAAGCAATTGTTTTCCTCACTTACCTCTATAATTGTGTCCTTCGAACCACCCATTTTCTGGAAAATGGTCATCAGGACGATGATGGTCAATCAGGTGTTTCGTGTTGTAGATTTAATTTCCTCTTCCCTCGAGCGAAAAGAATTTTGCCCTGGTGCATTCTTAGACGTAACTCAAGCATTTGACAGGCTAACTTACCATACCATACTGGTCTATTATATAAGCTCAAGTCCATATTTCCAAACATCATCTACCTAATTCGTAAATCTTACCTCTCTGACCGTTTCTATAGGGTCCGGTAAGGATCAGATTACTCTGATCACTTCCCTGTAAAAGCAGGTGTTCCACAGGGCAGTGTGCTTAGACCTATCCACTTTATTCTTTCGAAAACACTCTAAGAAAGTCGTATTCAAATGCGTTTTTGTTCCTTTGTTGGCGAATGCGGCACCTATTGTACACATAGCTTTCTGAAACCTAATACTTCCATCACAATATTGCTTACACTACCCAATTAGATGGCTAGGGCCTACACTAAATTTCTTTCAGTCATTTGAAGATTTTTTAATATGATATCCTGTATTTTGCCCACGATTTTTGGCGCTGTTAGCTGATTAGCTTATATAAAAAATATATAAAAGAAAATTCATTGATGTTAAAAATATAACATCCACTTCATGAGCCAAGAAATATTTAAGGCCAAAGCTCATTTTACAGCTAGTGAAAGACTCTCTTGGGGATCTCTCTCTCTCTCTTCTCAAAATCTCTCTAAGATATGAGATTTAGGAGCTCAAAAGTGCTTACCTAATGAATAAAGTAAATTGTGCAAAGACTGGAATTTGATTTTTAAAATCCTATACTTGATGCTAATTTTGTCCTACTTCTTCATCTTGTTGAAGGTAGTGTCATTGGTCACCTTCTCTCATCATGAGATTGTCATTTAATGTTGTTATTTTTTATATTATACTTGTTCTTTCATTGCAATGAAATCACAATTTAAATATATATATATATATATGTTCCCTTAAGATAGTAATAAATTACTTCCATGTTTTAATTTCCTTTTAAACCATAAATATTAGTAATTATACATGNCTCAGCTATATCACCACATATATCTATATATATATATAAACAGACTGTAATAAATAAATAAAAAGTTAAAATGAAAAAATAAAAAGCTTTATCCTGTTCTTTAAAGTTCTGTTTTAAAATGCTCCGTGTTTGTATAAAGAATTTGCAGGTTTTATTTCCTTTATTGTCACAATGGAACAGAACAGCTAATTATACTTGTGTTCCTTTTGTGGTGGATCATATTGCAATGTTATCAAATATTAAAAAAATTTGGTTCTTATTTTTCTACATGAATAAATTAAGAAAAGAATAATGTTGAAGTAAAAGAAAACACTAAATTACAAAAGAAGTAAAATTATGTTACAGATGAACCTTGCAGTATAGTATATGAACCCCCAGCACAGTTAGGGATTCTTTCCAATAGCATTGTTCTCGGTATAGTCAATAAATAAAATAAATTAATATTCCTTACTACTCAAGAAAGATTTATCATGGAACAATTTTTTTTTGCCAAGGGCAATTTTAGATAGTCCCTCAAAAATTATTTAAATTTTATAATATTTTTCAAATTGTTCAAAATGATCTGACCTAGTTAGAGCCTTGCTTCCCAACAAAACAAAGTTTAATATTTAAGCTCTTTTATAGTTATATGAACATATTTAGAACCATCATTGTTTATTTCATTTAATGAACAAATGCTTCTGTCAAGCCTAAAAATATGAAAACAATGATATCTGAGATGTGCATTACAATGCCCATTTCTGCTTATCTTGTTTATGGCTGAGGATGTTGCATAAATATTTACTTATTAAATATCTAATACTGTCACCTATTTATGAAAATAAGAATAGCAAATAATTTAATAAAAAAGTAGCACTGCAAGCTAAAGTAAAGTAATGGTTGGTTAAAATAGCATTTTTAAATTATAACGTAAAGGAAAAAACTTACTGTTAATGGTAAAAATCCAATAGCAACTACAAAATTGGCACCCCAATTAACAGCAACCGCAACAGAAGTTGCAACGGGGCGTGCTGGTTGGGCAAATAATTCTGTCACCATGAACCAAGGAATAGAACCAGGCCCCGCAGAAAATGAGATAATAAAAAATATAACTGCAGCCACCGAAAAGTATGTAACAATAGATGTTCCCTGAAATTATTAAGATAATTAAACAATCTTCACATTTCTATTCTTATGAATTATAACAAAGACTATACAAGAAATTTGTTCTATAGAAATGATAACCATTAATATCAGCTAAAAAACTTTTTTTAAATCAATTAATGCAAGGGAATAGAAAAAAAAATCAAACTGTCCCAGCCAGGGCACGAACCTGGATCTCTTGCTAACTGGGCAAGCGTGTTATCCAATTATGCTACTGTGAGAGCCAGATAACTTATTAAATTCCCTGCTCTAGTGTCGAGAGTCTAACCTTAGACGAATACATCGTCTTATGCTGGAAGGAGCTGACATTGTCGAGCTATTTATCGACTCTCATTATTTACTTGTTACTTTCATTTATAAATATTAACTTTATTGTGGTTTTTAATCCCACATAAGTTTAAATAAATTAATGCAAGGGAATAGAATAAAAAATCTAACTGTCCCAGCCAGGGCTCGAACCTGGATCTCCTGCTAACCGGGCAAGCGCGTTATCCAATTACGCTACCAGGAGAGACAGATAACATTTAATTCCCAGCACTAGTGTCGAGAGTCTAACCTACGAGAAAGACGAATACATCACCTTATGCTCGAAGGAGCTGACATTGTTGAGCTATTTATCGACTCTCGTTATTTACTTTTTATTTTCATTTATAAATATTAATTTTTACAATTTTATTCTATTCCCTAGCATTAATTGAATTAAATTTACGTGGGATTAAAAACCACAANTTATAAAACTTTTTTTTTCTTAGAACAGTTGAACTCCCTGAATTTAGGTCTTTTATTTTGAGAGCTTTGGAGGATGGCTCCTAAGTAACTAAAAGTGCTTCAGCTATTACTGAAATTAATTGAAATTATTGTGCCAACTCAATATATATCTAGATATATCTGGCCCAAACTTAAGTATAAGGCTTGAACAATCTTGAGAGAACTAAGCTGGAAGAACTAAAAGTTGTTTCATTATCTCTATGTCTAACCTAGACACTAGCACTTCTGATTACATAATCATAACTTTTATTAGTTTTTATTTGACAGATGGCTTTTTTATCTAACTATTTAGTTCCCTCTCTGACTGCTAAAATACAACAATGGTTATTTCATTATTCTTATGAAATGTGTTTTACAGTAGGTAGAGCTTATTCACAATTTACTTTATTATTTTATTTCAACACTGTTTCTTAAATTTATTTTAATTATCTTTTTAAAGCTTTTCATCTGACTTTTACAATTATTTTCTTGTATTAAACTATTTTTCCTAAACATTTTGATTGAATAAAAAGACCGGTATGCAGGAGCTGCCTAATCTAAGAATTTCCCTTGTTTCATTAAGATAGATATAAATTAGAGTAAATAAGAAAATTTAAAGTACAAACAGGAGAGAACTTACTTTAAAGTTAAGAACAAACTTTAGTGGCTCAATCACTAAAGTTTGTTTTAAACTAATCATAAAGCAATAGTGAGGAAGCACTCACACATAGAAGTTGCATTTGTAAATTTCTTCCTTAATAAGCAATTTCCTTAAAATATTGTTGAACAAAAAATAAATTACATTTTACTCCTATTATACCCCATCAACTATTTTATAATCTAACTAACAACAAATATATTGTGATCATAAATTTTGGTCTATCCCTGAACCCTCATTTGATTTCAATCCAAAATGTTTCAAGGGTTTGTAATGAAAAGCTTAAGCTTATCTATAACATAAATATTTTGATTTCCTCATGGGAAATTTTTTAAAAGAGATTAGAAAGGTTTGATTTAATACAACTAATTTTAGCTCAATGTCTTATTTATCTTACTTAACAAAATTAAACTCACTTGGTTATGAAGACAGATTACGAGAAGAATGGTAGACATCAGTAAACCTACAAATCCACCAAGAAGGAGAGTTTTTCTTCCAGCTTTCTCAACAAGTATAAGTGAAACAACTGTCATGGCTACATTAATGGCTCCTATACCAAGAGTAGCAAACTGAGCTCCTTGCTCAGTTAGACCAGCATTAGTGAATATATTTGTAGAAAAAAATATAACCTGAAAAATAAAAAAAATTAAAAATCAAGTCTAAGTGGATTTAATAATTTTAAATTAATAGTACATTGTCATAGGGGCTCGGTGGTCAGGTGGTTTAGGCATTGGACTCCTCCTGAGCTAATTGTGCACAGTTGGTTTTTTTCTGAGCTTCTGTTTGTAATGATCCAGAGGATTCCGGGCATTCTAGGGAACACCCAGCCTTAATGGGGCACTTCATTGAATGGTTAAAAACAATGGTATGCTGACCACATGTACATATATATTTACATGTAAGAATATATTAAAGTTTAAATGGAGAGTTTTGACCTTTTATTTGTTGGGGTTCGATCAAGGTTGATCAAAAATATAATTTTAAAAAAATGTATTTTTTTATTATAAGGCGACTTCCGCCTACATTGTAAGCCATCTTTGGTGCTGTTTAAGTACAACGTCATTGCACTTCCGAATCTTAGACCTGTTGGGAGATGAAGAGTTATGACCTCAAAAGAACCAACTGAAAAAATTAGTTATTTTTGTCTCTGTGGAAAGGGATTAAGTAAACTTTGTAAGATGTGTAAAGCACTTAAGGCAAATAAGATAGGTCATTGGTTTATAATAAGTCTGCTTATTAATTGCTAGGTATAAACACATTTTCTTATATTTTTTCTTGTAAATATTAACTTAGTACACATTTTTAGTTAGATATATTTTTTTTATCATATGAAAATTAATTTCCTTGACTACTGATAAACAATGTGTTGTAGCAATAGTTCAAATTTGTCCTTCTGAAAAAAAAAAAAAAGTTTTGAAATAAACATTTTATAATTTCTTAAGAAACATTTTTCCTTTTCTATAATTTCTTTTGGATTTAGTATTTTCTAAATAGTTATTCAATGAAGTAAAAATGTATTGTTATTTATGAAGTTAGAAACAATAATACATGACCTGGGGTCTCCTAGACCCCAGTGTGTTTGATTAAATCAAAATAATAACCGTGTTAATTTATAGTGTTAAGGAGACAAATGGCAAATATTCCCTTCTTTTTTTTTTCATTTTTCCAGCAAAATAAAAATTATCTATGCATATATTATGCCATTACTTACATTTAGTTGATTTTTCTTAGGTAATTTAAGAATTGTTTTATGCTAAGATCATTATTTTTTGTAAATTGTGAGATTTTCTATCAGTTATGTTGCTCATGCCATTTTAAAAATTATTTTATTTTCATATAGTTATTTTTTAGGTAACAGACAAATTTTTTGGAAGTCAAATTCAACAATTTGAAATGTGGGTTTACCTGTATTGCGTGAATTTTAATTCTATTTCCAAGAATTTGCAATTAGTTCTTTTTCTTAATCAAATATGGAATACCGTTTTGAAATGTTGAATAAGATTGCAGTTTTTATTGAGCAAAACTGGATAAATAGGATTTTCTTCACTGCAGCAGGCATGATATTTAGTTTAGAACTATTAAACTGAGCCTAGACAGGATGGACTTTTTTAAATAACTGAGAGTATTTAAAAGATATCCATTATGTATTAATACAATTTGAATTGCAATTTTTGGAAATTATGAAACATGTGGAATAGAGGATGAATAAACAGCTATCTAAAGTTTGGAAAGCTATAGGAAAATAAAATTTCAATGAAATCATTTATGAAATGTACCTTAAGAGTTAAGCATAAATGAAGTTAAAAGTTTTGATAGGTAGCAAGATTATTTATTTCTTATTAAATAAAAATTATCAAATTTTTGTTTCATTGTCAAGTAGTAGTAGTTCATTCTGTTAAAAGTAAGCAAAAAAAATTCTTACTGCATTTATTCCTGAGAATTGTTGGATTAACATGAGGGTAACAGCAATTAACAGTGGAGCTCTCAGAGAAGGTTTGCTTAAGATCTGTTGCAATGAAATCGAATTTCCTCCTTCATTTTTAATACTTTCTAATTCATCATGGACATCTAGGTCTCCTCGAAGCCATGTTAATACTGTAACCAAATATTTCTACAAACTATCACAAATTACATAAGAAGAAATATTATATAAAATTTTGATTGGAAGTATCTTTTATGTATACTAAGGGTTTTAACTTTACTAGGAGCATTTCAGGAACTAAGACTCTACCTCATAAAAAGAAGAAAACTTGGATATTGCAAGTTGTATGCCAAAGATGGTTCTGTATCAAATATCAAAGATTGTTCTGTAAGTAAGCTTAACAAACAGCATTTTCTAAAGAGGAAATTAATTTATTCAATAAGAGACGAAAAATTTTCCTCCATCTACTATGTAAAAATAAAATAATAAATTTAATCACTTTTATAAAGGAAATAAAGTAAAATAAAACTTTAGTCCAAGAATACATAATTAAAAAAGCAAACTTAATTAAAACTATTCCCAAAATTTACACATGGAATCCAAGGATATTTGTTTTAACATCTTTGCAGAAATTATGAATGAACAAATTTTATTGGTACATTATATAATTTAGTGGTTACCTTGGGGAGATCAGACTTTCGTCATAGCAGACCTCCCACATGCCATACTAGAAGCAGATTTCTTGCCCCACCTGTTCTAAAGAAGGCTAGTTCTATCCGAAACAGCAGTGAATATTGATGCCTATACCACAGAACATTACCTGACTGCTATGGAGTACCCGAATTATCAGATTATATCCATCAGCTGCATGGTACTTAAATATACACAATGTTGGGCAAGAGGTGTGTCTATTATCACGGCCCCATTACAAAAGAAGATATTCCCAAAACAACTATCATCACATCTTTGAACTCTTGATTTTGTCAAGGAAACTTTCAACCTTTGCAATACTGCTTAGACTTCATATGACAGAATCGAACATGCTACTTTTAATACAGTCACTTTAAGAAAGTATCACTGGGACAGAAATAGTATAGTCCAAGGAAGCCACCTATCCTATTATGTGAAATACCAATAAGGAAACACCAGCAAAACCGAAAGGACACATGTATCAACAGACACAAATACCTGCCACCTATCAGATTCCCTCCAGTGAACAGCAATTAAGAAGTTTCGACTAAATTATCTTCAAGTCTATAGGCTCTTCCCTCTCAAAATGGCAGATCTGGAGAGAGCTGTGTAGTGACCCAAGCAATTATTTAGTTTGGGAAAATATCCCACAAATTTTTAAATATTGTACATATATTTTTATGGAGTACTTAACTCTTAAATGACTCTAAAGTCACATGTTTTCTGTTTTATGAAGATTATCAAGTCGATCTTTCCATTGTAAATAAGTGCATTAAATAAATAATGAAACCAGCCAGTAAATGGTATAAAGGACAATGAGGGGTGAGCCTAAAAGCAGTCTTGGTTAGGCTGCCATACTGTTCAGTAGCTTTTTCTTTTTATAGTTTAAGTTAGCTCGTAAAGATTGACTGACTTGACTCCTAACTCAGACTTTGCCTCTCTCTACACTCATGTTGAGTGTCTAGTGTCCTAGGCAGGACTAGGGGCCTATAAAACGAGTCACTCGAGATCCAGAGCCACACTGTATTCTCAGTTGAGTTGACCTTTAGTCCTGCACAATATTTCTTTTTACTGTCGCTCAATGCTGGTGTTTGTGACCAAGAGTCACATTGCGCCCCTCAATTCTCAAATTTTGACCTGACTAAAGAATCAAAATCTCAGCTATATCACCACACCTCTACAGGTGGCAAAGACCTTCCTGACTTTTGCTGTGTTCGCTGGTTGACCTGCAGTCCAAGTTCATCTTTCATTTTCACTTCAGGGCCGTCTCCCTCCACTGTCACCATATTGAACATTTTTTTAAATGTAGCATTCAACTTTTTGACTCATTTGCTTATCTTAACTGCTTAATAAGGTAAATTTTAAAGACTCAATCTAACAGCTTTTGACTAAAACTATCTCTTAACTTAGAATGACATTTAAGAAATAACAAGATGTTATAGAACTTTTTCCATAAACATAAATTCCTGCACCTCAACATCACAGAGTATTCCTGCAGGCAACCTACGGGTTTTCCTGCTTAAACCTCACACTCTTCAGTATATATATAAATGATCCACCAAAAGTCATAAAAGCAGACATATCATTTTTCACAGATGACACAGCAATATATACTAGCTCATTTCGTACCAGATATTTGTTTGCAATCGTTAACAGATTGCAAACAAATTTCAGTAAAATTAATAGACATTTCACAAACCAAAGCTATTCTTTTCATAAAAAGGCATCCTAAAATAAATGCAATGGTCAAAATTAATAATCTTGATAGATTATTAATTTTGACCATTGCATTTATTTTCGGATGCCTTTTTATGAAAAGAATAGCTTTGGTTTGTGAAATGTCTATTAATTTTACTGAAATTTGTTTGCAAGACAGTCCTCTACTGTAAGATACTTAGGCCTTACTCTAGATAGAAGATTGACATTTACAGAACATGTTAACTTAAAAAATAATGCAGCAATGAAATTAATCTGCTCTGTTTTCTTTCTTCAACAAAAAATCCTCGCCTAAAACACAAAATAAACTAATACTATATAAAGCAGTAAGGTCCAACACTATGCTATTGTTGTCCATTCTGGAGCTCAACCAGCAAAACCAATTATAGAAAACTGAAAATCATACAAAGCTTATGCCTCAGTATAGTAAATAGCTACCCTCGGTACCCAAAAATTTCAGTAATGCACGAAGAACTTTCTACTTCTCTAACAAAGACTACATATTTATAACCACAGAGAAATTTTTCATAAACATACAACAATCAGAAAATACCCTAGTAAAGCAAATTGGACAATATGACAAGACTACATTAAAACGATACATGCACAGACGCAAAAAACACATACTACTGTAACATCAAAAGAAAATAACTCATCACTATATTAATATGTAATGGTGTATTTTATTAATTAATGTATTTTATTACTGGTCAAGGGGTT
>KZ810053.1:0-25040 GCA_000696205.2 Oncopeltus fasciatus
TAGTAAATAATTATTTTCTGAAAGAGTTGTTAAACGTTAGGTTCTAAGGACTAAAAATGAGAATTTTTGAAAACATTTTTCACTAGAGATATAAATAATTACAAAAATTTAAAATATTTCAGAATATAATTGAATTTTTATTTGGTAATAATTATTATTACTTGGTTTTGCTCCATGCTCTCCCTAGGAACATGTATAATAAATAAATAGCCAGACTATTCAGGAGGCTGATTGGACGGTAGCTCTCAGGATTCTCCTTCTGCTTCCCTTCTTTGACAAACAAAAGAATGACTGCATTCTTCTATGTTAAAAGGAAGTCTCCAAAGGGAAGACAGGAGTTGAAGAGGCTAACAATGAAGGCAATGGTCTTCTTCATAAGTTTTTTGAGCACTAGGTTCATGGGCCTTTTTTAGTTTTTAGTCACAGTATATAATCATTGATCTCAAGAGGAGAATAAAATCTTTGGACTCTTTGTAAGGAAGAGGCTCATTGAGGATACCATCTACTGTTTGAGCCCAGGCTGATGATACATTGCAATGGATTGAAGTGTAATACCATTGAGTAGCGTGAGTGTAACTGCCTACAACCGGTTAAGTGTAGAAATTAAGAGTTCTGAGTTTTGTAGTGTACATTTCACTAGAATAGCTATTCCTCCCCTTCATGTATCCTGGTAAAGTCTGTAAGCCATCTGTCCAGCAATTCTAAAATTGGCTGACTGTAAGATGTGAGTCTCTGAGATGCAAACTATATAAATGTCGTATTTGTTCAAAAATTGTTAGTAATTGTCAGCAGGATCTAAGCCCTGCCATGCTCCAGTTAAGTAGTTAAAATATGATTTTAAAAAGTTCATTTTCAAAAGTAAGAAGGTTTGTCAAAAGATGATGGAAAAAATTTTTGATTGCTGGTATGAAGGGTTCAAGTACAATAATTTTAATTAAAAAATATGAAATTTTGTTAGTGGAGTTAGTTTGGCCATTTTGTGAGATGGGTTTCTGTGTTTGTCCTACCAGTAGTAAAACTTAGGAGGCTTGAGATACCGGATTTTGAACAAATATCTGCCCCGTTACCTGAAGAGGTGAAATCAAAGTGAGGGGAGGTGTAGGAGAGAAAGTGACCTTTCCCTTTTCTAAAATTTGTTGCCGATACAGGTTCTCTTCTCTAGCCTTCTGATCATTTACAAAAGTTACAGGTGTAAGTTTGGGTATATGTAAATTGTCAAGCTTGCATAAATTTCAATTAGTTTGGTAGTATTTACATCTGTTTAAGATACAATTTTTAAGTGAACCCTGTCATCCGTGGATTACTATTGAAAAAAAAAAAGCAATTTGAGAGGCTTGCAAAATGGCATTTTTTGAAAAATATTTGCAAAAATTTCATTATTATTTGCAAGGGATCAATCTTAAAAAGGCATCCATGCCTGTAATGTAATGAACATCTCAGTGTGAGTTGTTAGCAAAAGGTTTGTAAGAGGTTTAAAGTGAATTTTAGAAAATTTGTACAATTTATAAATTAGGTAAATACTGTAAGGTAAACACATCAGGTAGAAGTGTTTATTTAACTGCATTTAGTCCAGCCATTTGAGTAGAACACTGCTTAAAGGATTGCAGCCAGATTCATACTTAATTTTCTCATCTATTATGCAAATAACACTAGGCCATAGTTAAAATGAATAGACTGGCTAACTAAGAAGAGTTAAAAAAAGCAAATTTTAGAGAACTGAAGAGAAATTAATGTGGCCAGTCAACAGCCTATAAAATTTTAGAGATATTGATAGACAATTGAGAAAACTGTTTACTGTTTCTAGAACCAATTATTTTAAATCTCTTTCTAAAATGTGATCATATTTACAATGTGTCATTAGCTGCTAGCAAAGAAATAATTTCAATCTTTCAAACTATTTTAATTAAATTTAAAAAGAAACACAGTGATAAGTATAAAAAATTAATAAATTCATACTTTTATCATTTTTCTTGGGTTAAAAATGTTGTAAGATTAGCTGTGTTTCACTACCATAAAATTAAACAAACAAAAAAATGATTACTAATAAATATTAGTCTACTTCAAATTTAAACTTACGCCAATTTCTTTGATTAGTTGGACATCTTGCTTGTATAAGTGGAAAGAATCAGCTGAAATATCTCCAGTATCCTTGCCTTGAATTAAATCTGGTCTTGAATGAACTAGTCGATCCCAAATGCTTTCCCCTTTTCCTATAACAAAATGAAAAAGATAAAATCTTAGGAATTAGAGATGGTAATCTACTGAAATATCATTAATATGTTAATTCACTCATGTATTATATAAATAGTACTACTGAAGTTTTGCAGTAAAGCTTTATTTATTTCATTTTCTTTAAGTAATTTCCAGCCCTTTTAATGCACTTTTCCATTAGTCGAAACCAGTCCTTAAGCCAACTATGACAAGTTTCATCAGGGAATGTGGTAGTCATTATACCAAGGCCTCATAAGGTCCTTATCACTAGAAAACCTATTTCTTTCATCTCATTTTTTACAAGTGGGAACTTGTAGTTGCAAAAAAAATGTAAGAAATTGGAAGACAACAAATCATTCAAGAGCCATATAGCACGCTTTGAAAGTGGGCAGATGAATCAACAACTGAGGAAAGCAGGTGCTTTATACTCCTAGACATCATGGAAGTAATTAAGCGTTTCTAATAATTTAAAAGTAGAGAATACAGTTTTTGGAAGCATTAACTGAAAACAGAATAACACTTCCAACTATATTCCCATTGAATTTATTCAGCTAACTTATCTTGATACAATCATCAGGATATCTCTTAGCCTGCCAACCTGTACTAGATAGTAGTAAAGAGCTGTAAATTTAAATTTTAGAGGTAGTAAAATGAGGTTGCTAATATTAGTAAAATGAGATAGCTGATTCTGAATAATTTTTGGGAGAATATATTATTTTTAGTCAAGATGGACTGTAAATGTAAAGGATTGGAAACAAAATGAAATAATAACATAATAAAATAAATTATCATAATTTTGAAATGGTGAATGGACAAAAATGTAAATAGTTAGTTTTGAATTATTATTGAATTTTGACTCCACAAATTGGATTGATATGGTGAATATTTGATTAGGATGTAGAGATGATTCCTTAATAGTTGCTGAGAAAATTTTCGATACCTTGTTGAGTAGAGTAGTATATGGTGCCTATAAGTTTGTGGGGGGTCGCCATCCATCTTCTTTAACTCCATCTTTGTCAAGCAGGCCTATGAGATTACTCATCCATATTTAGAGGAATAGGACAACTTGTTGAAATTATAAGCATAAAATAAAGTAAGTGGAGCAGCATGGAGAGCAGACTTGCTCAGAAGTGTCTAGCAAAGCTGCCCCTGCACTCCTTTGACTGCATCTTAGAGTTGCTGGGCGAAGTCTGGCGTTCTGCCAATGGATGGTGCCTCTTTTCTTTCAAGGGATGGTGTAAAAGTACTCTTAACATATCCCCCTACCTAAATTAGCTCAAGCTAATTTACAATGGTTGAAAGGGAGGTTAACACTCGATAATTAATACAAAATGCAATATTCAGAAGGGAATATACTAATACTGAATGCAGGGGACAATAAAATACTTCAATAAAAAGAAAGTTATTTCATGTACCATATAAGTAAAATGTGGTAAATCATGAATAAATGAGACAAATACCTATAGAAGATAAAATAATTCAAATAAAAAAACTGAATTATTGAGAGCAAAGAAAATAATAAACAAAACTTAGCAATCTATGAGAAAAAAAAGAAAGAGAAAAGATAATGGAAATAATGAAGAAGATTAAGTGAGATTTACAAATAGGTTAACTCGAAGCTGATAACTTCCATCAAAAGGG
Organism: Oncopeltus fasciatus; assembly: GCA_000696205.2. NCBI lineage: Eukaryota > Metazoa > Arthropoda > Insecta > Hemiptera > Lygaeidae > Oncopeltus > Oncopeltus fasciatus. The sequence continues at coordinate 3,853 of KZ810053.1, forward strand.
CATAATGAATACAAAATTATGCTCTTCAGGTTGGACTGAGGGATCGAAGCTTCAGTCACAGACTCCACTAACAAGGGCTTGAATGGTGTCCAGTAATGCTAATGATGTGTAACGAGCTTCAGCAGGTGCTGATCCAAACCCCATGAAGGCTTCCTCTATACAATCAGGAGCCGTCATTTCCTCTTCTTGTAACTCTTCTCAAGTAATTTAACCTAAAAGGACATTCACCTACATGTGGTTTGCACTGAGGCAGTTCCGGCATGCTTTCCAGGAATGAACGAGTTCCATTCTCTTTGCATTGGAAAGTTGAAGATATTTAATACAGGGGGCCAGTGAATGATTTCGTTTGTACTAGAGCCAAGAGGGGAAATTTTTAAAAGAGGCTCCAAGGTAGCTCATGGATCTGTTCAGGTCTCTCAATCTTGATGTTGCAAGTTCCAATCCCACCCAGGGCAAGCTGATCGATAAATAAAAGTTTGTTGACATGAGCCAAGGATGTTTAGAATGGGATGGCATCCTGTAGATAATTCTTCACTCCATGACCCTAAGTGGTTGAAAGGGAGGTCAACACTAAATAATAATAATAATAAGTCATTAAAATTTATTTACTATAACATTAAAAGAAAAAAAAAAGTATATTATGGAATATATTTAAGAATTTAATTCTGTTTGCTGGGAAGTCTCTCATATTTGTAAAATATAAAACCAAATTAATTTGGTTAAAAGACTAAAATATTTTGGCTTCCCATTGAAATCTCTTGAAAAAATCCATTTTTATTGAAATTGGATGAGGAAAAAAGGGGAGTATAGCTTATGACTAGAATTTATAATTACATCTTCAGAAATGTATAACTATATCTCCATTGTTATTTGCATTAAGAATAAGTTTGTAGAACATGATAAATGTAAAATATAATTTCTGTTCTATTCTTTATTTTTCTATAAAATTAAACATTTTCTTACATTTATGTTCTATAAATTTATTTTTAGGATTCCTCATTTATTCAAAACTATATGTAATGAGATACGAGAAATCTTCTTAGATTTTTTATTAATCTTTATTTAATAATCACCAACTTCAGTCTTTGACTTGAGACTTTAATTATTTTTTATTTCACTTTAAAAATTTTTTTGGGCTAGAAATTTTACTTTATTCTGGCACTTGCTGCTTAACAATTAATTGGAAACTATTACACAGCAGCTAACTTACAAAAAAATAATTTCATAATAAATTGAAAGTTTTTCACTTTTCTATACATTCATCATTAATATTAAATGAAAAATTTAGCAGCAATATAATTTTTTTTTTTTTTGTTTGTTTTAATGCTAGCAGTTTTCATGGTGATCTCTGCTGGATAAGAAAGACAAATTCTATTAAAATTCTATGAAATCTTAGAAAATGACAAAATCCAAATTCATGGTTGAAGATTTGGTATATAGCATGAATAGTAAATATGTATTATTTGGATTATATAGATAGATAAGATATCAGTATTTGGCCAAATACACTAAGGGCATGGCAATTTCAGTGGTAATAAAAATAAGTATAAAATTGTTGCAAATTATATCTGTAGAAACATGATTTAAAGTCACTGGAGAGAGCCACGGTTAAAGAAAATAAACAGTTACTAAATTCTTAGAAAAATAAACAGATAATAGTATAATAATAATAAAGCTGACATATAAAATAACTATAAAGTTTGGTAGTTAGTTACATATAAAAGGATTTAGAAAAATATTATTAATTAGATATTAAAAAATATTACAAAAATTGTACATTAATGGCTAAATTTATAAAAATAAGTTGAAAAAGAAATAAAGTCTACTTGAAGGAAACTAAAAGAAGTAAAGAAGTGAGGGAAAGAAATTTCTACACTTGCAAAAGAAGTAAAGAAAGCAATTTTTCATTTCCTTAATTATTTTTGGCCATTATAATTTATTAATTTTCCATGAGAATATCATTGCTCTAAAAATGTTCATGATTTATGCTTGCCTTATTATTCTATTAATTAAATATGACATATTTAATACTTTTTTACAGTCTGCCAAGTTATCTCTATCATAATTGTTATCGAGGTCCGCATAAAAGTAATTTATTTATGAAAATAATAACTTATTTTTAAATTTATTATATTTTTCTAAAGATTTCTAAAAAAGAAGATTGCCAGCCAAAACTCAAGTTTTAAAAATAAATAAATAATTGAGTGACTCTTTTCAGTTTTATCTCACTCTGTATATTTAAAATTTTTAATTGGTATTATTTACTATAAATCAGTTTTATAAAATACATAAAACTTATAATAGAGCTTATTCTGTCATAGGCAAACTAATAAAGTCAAAATATATTCCAATTTCAAAAGGAATTAAAAATATAAAATAGTATTGCAAAAGGCAAACCACTAAATAATAACTAAAAGAAATAATAAATTTTGATATTTTAGAAGCAGGGATTACCTGCTTTATTCTAATCTTATTCATAAGTGAACTTTGTTAGCTTGAATCTTTGTAACCTGACCTAGTGGAATTGGATTATTTATTTACATTACTCTAGGTATGTATTCTTTTTCTTTTCTTTTTCTTCTCTTTTTTTTTTAATATGCTGGTGTTAAACATTAACTGGTGTAATTTCTTTTAATTAGTAATTTGGTTTATTATTTTAAAATTTGATAAGATAATGAGGAATTGATTTTTTTTAGTGTTTTGATATCTCAAAAATCGAAATAGAAGACAATGAATGAAAATTAAGAAATAACAGAAGTACTCCAGTGTTTACAAAAAATTCATAATTTAAATTAGTATTTAATTCATGTTATGTAATTCTACATTATGTGTCCACATACAAAATGTAATGTTAAAAAATTAGTAATTCAAATAACTTAATCTTATAATATTATTAATTATAATAATTATTATAATATTATTTAAACTTATAATATATAAGTTCAACTTCATAAACAACTTATTTTGAATAAATTTGATATTTTGGCTGCACCTTTAAAAGTGCTTGGGGTTATTGATTTCATATAAGCTTATAAATTAATCCAATAACTTCAAGTGGGTTAAATTAAAGGTCAAGATTTTAAAATATCTATAACGATTAGAAGTTTACTGTTTACTGGAGGATTTTGCACCCGTGACAAATGGTTGAAACATTTTTATTTTCACTGTATTCCCATCATATGTGCTATATAATAGATTATAGGAATCATTATCTTCAAATAAACATAATTCATATATTTTTTTTTTTTCAAAATGCTCTAGTAGCCATAAGATAAGACACATGTATGTGTGTCAGTGTGTAATTGTTAGATGTACTTTGAATAGTTAATGTTGTTTAACCAATTAACTATTAATGTTAATTAATTAAACAATTATTAATTATTATTAAACAATTATTACAAGTTATTAGTTAACTAACATTAACTAATTAATGTTAATGTTGTATATGCTGATTGAAGTTTTTTTTTGTTTTTTTTTAAGTGTTTTACTAAAACAATAAATTAAGGTTCAATACTTTAGTAAAGCACTTCACCAAAATCCAAAGTATTGAATATAAGTAATTTCATTTTCTTTCATCTAGGGAGTAAACATATTTTATTCTTAGATGATTTTAGTTGGGGTTCGGTCAAGGTAGATCCAAAAAACACAAATTTAAAAAATGTATTTTTTAATCAAGGATTATCTGCCAACGGTTCGGCTTACATTGCAAGCCATTTTCAGGGCTGTAGAAATACAATGTCATGAGAATACAATCATAATTGAAATTAATATAATAGAGAACTGCAATAATATAATGTGATATCAAGAGTATGAATGTAGAAAGCTATGTAAGAGAATTTAAAACGATTTTAAAAAAACAATTTGAATTTAAAAAAATTTGAAAAAACATGCAAACAACAACTTATTGACAAAGAAAATATTGAATAACATTAAAGCAGTAATTTTCCACACCTACCTATCATGAAGACGAGAGAGGACGTCCTGTCCCTAAGTTCACATTTCCATGACTAAAGTATAAATTTTCCTTTTACACCCGTGGGTTCATACTCTTGATATCACATTATATTATTGCAATTCTCTATTATATTAATTTCAATTATTAGTGTATTCTCATGACATTGTATTTCTACAGCCCTGAAGATGGCTTACAATGTAAGCCGAAACGTTGGCAGATAATCTTTTATTGAAAAATACATTTTTTAAATTTGTGTTTTTTGGATCTACCTTGACCGAACCCCAACTAAAATCATCTAAGAATAATATCTACAGTCAAAAAACTCTCCTTTTGAAAATATTTTATTTTTCACAAATTATGGTGTGAGCAATTAATTATAAAATTTCCTTTTTCTAATTAAATATTTAATAAAAAGTTCAGAAAAATGTTATGAGGAGTCAGGGTTTTCAAGAATGCAAAATAACATTATAATAACCCTAAATAAAAAATAACAATTCTTTCTATATTTTTAGTGATAGAAAGTAATTTTTAGAGAATTAAAGGAGCAGAAAGTAATCATCTACAATACATATAATAACACGATAATTAATTTTGAAAAATATGTTATTGAAGTAAATTTTAAACATTTAAAATAATAAAACATTTTGAACCACTTAGCATTATTTCTCCTGTGCCATACAGGTTGCTGACATTTTAACAATAATGATGGTGAAATTTATACATTATTTTAGGGCTGTACCTGCATAAGTAAAAGAAAAAATATTCAAATATCAATTTTGATTTTTGACAAACATTTTAACAAGCGAATTTTATGGAGAAATGGGTTATCTAGTTGTATCTAAAAGGAAAAGTCATATCTCTTAAAAATTTTGTTCAATTCGCATTTAATCGTTTAAAACACTTTTTCTTTTCTTATATATATATATATAACTCTTGCAATGCAGCGTTTCAGCAATGTTGTTGCTTATCTTCTCAATATTTTTGGAAGATATTAGAGAGAACCAATGATTGAAAATGGAAAATAAAATAATTTTTTTGAGATAATGATAAATTGTAATAAAATAAAATGTGATTTTCTACTTTTTATATTCTTCTGAAGATAATAATTTTTAGTTTTGGGGCGTACAAAGAGAGGTTTAGTCCATCCTCAGCNACAATAAATGCATGGGAATACAATAAAAAAATCTTACTACCTCAGCCAGAACTTGAACCCGGATCACCCACTTACCGGGCTCTCATGTTTACCAATTACACCACCAAGGCTAGCCAGATGATTCATTATATTCCCCGCTCTCTACTGGGAGTCTAAACCCCCGAGTAAGACAAATACATCGTATTATGCTCGAAGGAGGTAACATTGTCAGCTATTTATTAGACTCTCGTTATTTGCTTTTATTTCTTTTTTATAAATATTGTTGTTTTTTTGTGTGTGTGGTATTTAATCCCAAAAAAAATTTTAAACAATAAATGCAAGGGAATAGAGTAAAAAACTATCTCAGCCAGGGCTTGAACTTGGATCTCCTGCCATCTGAGCAAGCGTGTTGGCCAGTTACACCACCGAGACCAACCAGATAACTTATTAAATTCCCCACACTCGCACCACGAGTCTAACCTCCGAGGCCGACGAATATATCGTCTAAAGCACGGAGGAGCTTATTGTCAAGCTATTTAAACGACTCATGTTATTTACTTTTATTTATTTTTATAAATATTGTTTTCGTTGTGGTATTTTATCCCATTTAAATTTTTAAACCATAAATGCAAGGGGATAGAATAAAAAATTTATGTGTGATTTAATACCACAACAAAAATAATATTTACAAAAAAGAAATAAAAGCAAATAACGAGAATCTAATAAATAGCTGGACAATGTCAGCTCCTTCCAGCATAAGATGATGTGTTCGTCTTCCTCGGAGGTTTAGACTCCCGGCAGAAGTGTGGGTAATTTAATAACTTATCTGTCCAGTCTCGATTGTTAAATAGGCTAACGCCCTTGCCCGAAAAGCAGGAGATGCAGGTTCGAGTCCTGGCTGTGACAATTATATTATTTATTCTGTTCCCTTGCATTAATTGATTAAAATTATTGTGGAATTAAATACCACAACTAAATTAATATTTATAAATGAAAATAAAAAGTAAATAACGAGAGTCGTATAAATAGCTAGACAATGTCAGCTCCTTCGAGCATAAGATTATGTATTCGTCTTTCTCAGAGGTTTAGACTCCCGTTACGAGTGTGGGGTGAAGAATGAATTATCTGTTATCGGTTAGAAAGCAGGTCCAAGTAGCTATCAATAAAGGTTCGAACCCTGACTAGGACAGATAGAATTTTTTTTTCTATTCCCTTGCATTTATTGTCTAAAAATTAGGAAAGTAGGTTTAGAATCTATCAAGATCTACCGATTGGAGCCATTAATGAACTCATCCTACGGTTTCCTAAAATAAGTTTAAATACCGAGTTTTATATAAACATATGTTTATAAGGTCGGACCTTATTTTTAGCTCCTCTAAAGCACTATCCATTAAGAATTATTTTATTATTATTAAACTGTTATTTATTTGTTACATTTTGTTAAACTAAAACATTTTGTAATTTTATCACCACAATGAATTTTAAAAAAATGACATTCAATGTCAATTACAAGAGAAGCCATTTAGAATTGAGAAATCTTTAAAGTGACGTCAGATATTCAATGAGAATAACTGAATTTATTTATGGAAAATGTGGTAAAACACGCTAATAATAATTGCCAAAGTAGTGCTTGACACTCCATTTTGGGTAATTGATAAAGATCACGTAAAATGAGTATTGTGATAAATATGTAAGAGATGGAGAAAATCTGAAGTTGATCATATTAGGTCAAAATGTTATATTGTGAGAAATAAAATAAAATGTATGTTTGGATACCTACCTGACATTTGAAAGTCATTTAAAAATATTAAATTACACGTCTCCCAAGAAGAAGAAGGAATTTAAAATTGTAATTTCAATAGGAGAATTTTATTGGCCGTAGATATTATTATTAGATCATTTTAGTTGGGGTTCGGTCAAGGTAGATCCAAAAAAATACAAATTTAAAAATGTCTATTTTTTAAAAAGATTATCTGCCAACGTTTCGGCTTACATTTTAAGCCATCTTCAGGGCTGAAGAAATACAATGTCATGAGAATACAATAATAATTGACAATATTATAATACAGAATATAATTATTACCATAATGTAATGTGATATCAAAAGTATGAATGTAGAAAGATATGTAAGAATATATATATGGTTATGTTTCAAATGTGCGTCATGGTTCAATGATGAGCTGCATGATTTAGTTAAACAATTAATGCGGGGGAATAAAATAAAAAATCTATCTGTCCTAGCCAGGGCTCGAACCTGGGTCTCCTTCATACCGGCCTGGGAAGGTTCGAGCCCTGGCTGGGACAGATAGATTTTTTTAATTCTATTCCCTCGCATTAATTTTTCGAAATTTACGTGGGATAATATACCACAAATAAAATTAATATTTATAAATGAAAATAAAAAGTAAATAACGAGAGTCGATAAATAGCTAGACAATGTCAGCTCCTTCGAGCATAAGACGATGTATTCGTCTTTCTCGTGGGTTAGGCTCTCGCTAGTATGCTGGGAATTTATTAAGTTATCTGGCTCTCCCGGTGGTGTAAGTGGATAACGCGCTTGCCCGGATAGGATGAGATCTAGGTTCGAGCCCTGGCTGGGACAGTTATATTTTTTATTCTATTCCCTTGCATTAATTATTTAAAGCTTACATGGATTAATACACAAGAACAAAAACTTTTTTTTTTTTTTTTAGTTTTCTTACATATCTTTTTACATTCATACTTTTGATATCACATTACATTATGGTAATTCTATATTATAATACTGTCAATTATTATTGTATTCTCATGACATTGTATTTCTACAGCCCTGAAGATGTCTTACAATGTAAACAAAAATTTGGCAGATAATCTTTTAAAAAAATACACATTTTTAAATTTGTATTTTTTGAATCTACCTTCACCGAACCCCAACTAAAATCATCTAATAATTACAATTTTAACATCTTCTTTCTTCGTAGCATTAGTAAATAAAAAAATTATTGAAAAAATAGGTGTAAAACAAAATGTAATAATATTACACACATAATATTACAAACAAAATNATTATTCAAATAAATGCTTATTAAAGAAGGCAGTTTATAATATATTTCAAGTGTTGGGGTCTAATTTTTAAAATATAGAAACTAAATTAGATATTTAGGTTTCTAATTGTAAAATCTTAAATTATTTAATTTTTTTTTTTTTTTAAGAAGAAGAAGAGAGGTTTAGAGGAAGATAAAACTTTATAATAATGATATTTTCATATTTATTTAAGATGCAAAATAATTTTTTTAAGCATAATAGGTGAAAAATTTATTTAACATAGATATAAACTGGATAAAATTTTACGAAAAACGCTAATTAACAAATATATTTACATATAATTGTGATGTATTATTACTTCTTCGATTCTTCCTTTATGGGCAGTATTTAGTGGTCTTTTACATTCATTATGGATGGCTTCTTCGATTTTAAAGATTTAATTTTTTTATTTACTCTCTCCTCTGTCTATCTTTAATTAGAAAACCGTTTAGTTTACACAGCTTCTGCTCGACAAACATTTTTTTTTTTAATTTCATTTGGACGTGTGTTTACAATCTGATATCTTAAATCACATTGTCCCTTAATCGATTTTCTGTTATCTATTTAAAAAAATAAAACATATTTGAATTTATGGATGTTATATACTTGATAAATACAAAATTTGTTATTTAAAGAAATATTTCAGTACGTTTTATCGTTGAATGATGCATCCAATCTTCACGGAAACTTGACATAAGGGAACACAGCCCACGTAAATTGAGATAACAAACCACAGACAAGTTAAAACGCAAGTGTTTTAGTAAATTTATATTTACGTCAAATCCAAAATCATTTACGTCAATATGAAATCAGCGCCATCTATAGCACTCATATATATATACCATATATATATGGAGCTAATGCGGATTTAAAAAGTCAACTTCATAGTTCTTGTGATATTTAACAGTTTATATATAAATGTTATATAACAGTTTCCGTGCAGTATATATAAGGGGTTATCCAATATTTGAAAATTTTATAATAATCTATTTAATTAATGTGCCAACTTTAAAAAATTTGTTCAAGTAAATAACGGCTTAAAAATACTTGTGTACAAATATTCTGATAATACAGCAAGAAAAAAAGTGAGGCCATTAATATACAAATATATAAAGATAAATAAAGAAACTAATTCGGTATTTGAGCTTATTTTTCCAAAGTGGTAGAAGATTTCATAATTAAATGAAATCGACGAAGGAGTTTAAGGGAGAAGGGAGGGGGAGAGTTAGATAAAGGCTAAATTGAAGTATCCTTTTAATGTAAATATTTTCGTTACTGTTGGAAATGCGAAAAAATTTAAATAAGCATAATAATATATGTGAAATGTAATAAAAGATTAAGGAAAGAAATATTTAAGAATTTAACTTAGATTATTGGTTGTTCATACTATAAAAATGAAAATTACTTCTCTGTTGAAATTTTGTGAGGGAGAGGATGACTAAAATTAAATATATACTCATTGTTATTGCAGTCTAGAAAAAATCTATAGAACACAATTAGTGTAAAATGCAATTTTTAGATTACATTTTAGACTAATTCAAGAAAAACGATTATGTTCTGTAAAATATTAATGATCAGACGCTTATTAAGGAAGATATTTACAACCAGTCCAGAAAAACTTTAGTGTTCCTACCTTTTTTGCTAAATGTTCTCTCTGGCTAGCAAATTAAATATATATATCTTTTATATTTATCTTTAATGAAATATGGGAGCTTTAAATTGCAAAACTCCTCTTAATGGACTTTCTTTTTTTTTTTTTTTTTAATATTAAGACTTCCTTGTTTCTTAATCAACATTTATTTGTAAATGTTGAAGTGGTTCAGGAAAAGTTCTATCGCATCCAAAGAGAGGAGTGGGTTATCATTCTCTCACTTTGTTCGCTTCGTTCTAGTAAATGATAAAAGTCATATATAATTATGAAGTAACGATATATTGTGTAGCGATATATGTAGAAGAAAATATAACTTTTACAAAATTCGATTCTTATGCTTCGTGTAATGCACCGTACCAAACAGATCAAACTTAATTGAAAGCTGTTAAAAAAAAACAGATGAAGCTGGGATTAAATGATTATTAGAAGCGAATAAGAATAATATCAAGTGTAATGGTGGTTCAGGCATGGTCTAGGCCACTCTGGAGAGATACACCTTTTGAGAAAATAGTACAGAACATGAATAACATAGAATTAAATACTACACCTGTTAACTGTTTCATAATTTTATATTGCAATTTCCCAATTATTAAAAAAAAAAACACAAAATCACAGGGAAATGTAACTTTATTAACTAAATTAATCAAACTAATTGATGATTGATAACAATTTTTCGTTTCTATCATAAATAAACATGAAATATTTTCATCATGAAGAGTATTTATTCATGTAAATGATCATTTATCTTTACATTATGTGTTATTTAAAAGTATTAAGTCGATAATTTCGAAATAAAATAAGAACATGCATGATTTTGTATAAACTAGTCCGATAAATGTCTTTTTACAGAAACGAGTATGTATTGCTCTTAATAATTTTATTCAGGAGAATGGAAATTGTTAACAGTTTTATTAATGTTAAGCAAAATTTTCAGGTGATCTTTGTGAAGTGTCTTCACTTCTCACCGACGAACGGAGAGAGATCTTCTTTGAATGATAATTTTACTCCTAGTGGTTTTTATTTTTGTGTGTGCACTGCACTCTCTATCCCACCTGTTCTTGATTGCTATATATATATATACATACATACATACATACACACACACGCACACACATATGATATGAACAGATATCTACGAATATAATCCTCCTCTCCTTTCTTCACCAGTAAACTGCCAGGTTTAGTGGTCTTTCCTTTTACTCTCACTGTTCTCTCGTCGGCTTGCTCATTGAATTTCCTCATTTATTTATGTTCATCTTTAATGAGACACAGGAAATCTGCTTAGTTTACGCAACTCCTGCGTGAGGGACTGTTTCTCTACATGTGCACTTTATGGAACACTTTAGAAGCCAAAATTTTTAGCAGATTACACTGAAGGAAATAAGTAAATCATGTATAAATATTAATTTAGTTGTGGTGTATCAACCCACGTAAATTTTTAACAATTAATGCGAGAGAATAGAATTGAAATTCGATCTCTCCCTCGACCTGGATCTCCAGCTTTACGGGCCGGTATGTTTTCATTATACCACCGGGACGAGCTAGATAACTTTCTAAATTCTCAACACACTTGCGAGAGACTAACCTCCGATGCCGACGAATATATCTATTGCTCGAAGGAGCTGATATTGTCAAGCTGTTTATCGACTCTCGTCATTTACGTTTTTTATTTTCATTTATAAATATTAATTGAGTTGTAGTATATTATCCCACGTAAATTTTTAACAATTAGTGAGAATAAAAAATCTAACTGTCCCAGCCAGGACTCAAACCTGGATCTCCTGCTTTCAGGGCCGGTATGCAGGAGACCCAGGTTCGAACCCTAGCTGGAACAGATAGATTTTTTATTTTATTTCCTCGCATTAATTATTTAACTAAAGCATGCAGTTCATCTTTGAACCATGACGCACATTTGAAACATAATCAATATATATAATTAATTAATGAATTTTAAATAAAATATGTCTGTGAAACCAACAAGTTTGATTTTGGTTTCAATATCAGACACTAAAACGTCAACAGGACGTCTTAGGCTACATCGGGAAACATGACTTAATAAATAAACTACACAAGATATAATATACATACATATTATTTTTTAAGAAGACACCGGAGAGATAGAGAAAGTTTCTTCAAGTTAGGGATTGCAGGATTGAGTCATGTGGGCCTGAAACACTGTTTATTTGTCAAAATCAGCTGGAACTGACTCTCCCTATTGTAGGATCAAATTTATTCAAACTCAATTTACAAAATATTTTTTTTGCGGGAGAGTGTTAGTGTATCTGATGACTTTAAACTACCCATGGATGATTTTGTCACTATCACATGGTTAAATCCCAGTTTTTTTTGTTTTTTTTATTCACACCCACAAATCCTGTGGAGTGTCCCTGAAATATATTTTGCGGGCGGGAATAAGTCAAATTGCTGATTCACGTCATATTGACTTCTTAAAACACAAAACAGTTTTTGCATGGGATACGTAAAAGTTCGTAATGCGTAAAAGTTTATCAATTTATCGCTTTTATTAGAACATTAATAAAACTGTTAACAATTTTGATTCATCAGAATAAAATTATTAAGAGCAATACATAGTAAAAAAGGGTAGTTCAGAACGACTCGTTTCTGTAAAAAGACATTTATCGGACTAGTTTATACAAAATCATGCATGTTCTTGTTTTATTTCGAAATTATTGACTTAATACTTTTAAATAACACAAAATATAAAGAAAAATGATCATCATGATGAAAATATTACATGTTGTATTTATGATGGAGACGAAAAATTGTTAACATTTATTCATCAATTAGTTTAATTAATTTAGTTAATAAAGTTACATTTCCCTGTGATTTTGTGTTGTTTTTTTTTAATAATTAGGAAATTACAATATAAAATTATGAAACAGTTAACAGGTGTAGTATTTAATTCTATGTTATTCATGTACTGTACTATTTTCTCAAAAGGTGTATCTCTCCAGAGTGGCCTAGACCATGCCTGAACCACCATTACACATGATATTATTCTTATTCGCTTCTAATAATCATTTAATCCCAGCTTCATCTGTTTTTTTTGTTTTTTTTAAACAGCTTTCAATTAAGTTTGATCTGTTTGGTACGGTGCATTACACGAAGCATAAGAATCGAATTTTGTAAAAGTTATATTTTCTTCTACATATATCGCTACACAATATATCGTTACTTCATAATTATATATGACTTTTATAATTTACTAGAGCGAAGCGAACAATGTGAGAGAATGATAACCCACTCCTCTCTTTGGATGCGATAGAACTTTTCCTGAACCACTTCAACATTTACAAATAAATGTTGATTATGAAACAAGGAAGTCTTAATATTAAAAAAAAAAAAAAAAAGAAAGTCCATTAAGAGGAGTTTTGCAATTTAAAGCTCCCATATTTCATTAAAGATAAATATAAAAGATATATATATTTAATTTGCTAGCCAGAGAGAACATTTAGCAAAAAAGGTAGGAACACTAAAGTTTTTCTGGACTGGTTGTAAATATCTTCCTTAATAAGCGTCTGATCATTAATATTTTACAGAACATAATCGTTTTTCTTGAATTAGTCTAAAATGTAATCTAAAAATTGCATTTTACACTAATTGTGTTCTATAGATTTTTTCTAGACTGCAATAACAATGAGTATATATTTAATTTTAGTCATCCTCTCCCTCACAAAATTTCAACAGAGAAGTAATTTTCATTTTTATAGTATGAACAACCAATAATCTAAGTTAAATTCTTAAATATTTCTTTCCTTAATCTTTTATTACATTTCACATTTATTATTATGCTTATTTAAATTTTTTCGCATTTCCAACAGTAACGAAAATATTTACATTAAAAGGATACTTCAATTTAGCCTTTATCTAACTCTCCCCCTCCCTTCTCCCTTCTTACAAAAAGTAAAATTTTCGGAGAGACTTCTCGCCCTTCCTCAGTGAGGAGTGAAGAGAGACTCTCTTTACTCCTCACTGATAAAGTGAATCACTGCATTCTTTATCCCACCTCATCTTGTTTACTATATAGCAGCCGTGACTGTTTCATTCTCTCTCTCTCTCTCTCTCTCTCTCTCTCTCTCTCTCNTATATTTGATGGAACTTTTTTTTAGCTTCATCGATGCATGAACGGTGAAGATATGTTGAAATTATTCAAATTCCGTCATGATATTAACGTGAATAGCTCAATATCCCTTTGGGAAGTATGCTAAAATTTTTCCTATCTGATTAGGAGGAAATTTTGAAGAGAGACAGTAACAAATATGCTTGTTGAAGTCTAAAAGTAGTCAGTCTATCCGACAATCAATTGTATAATGGTGAATAAATATAAGTACATGATATTATATATAAATATAGTAATATGTTGGTTGCTAAAATCTCAGAAATCACTATTACCAATTAATATAAATCACTATTTAGTTTTTGTAGACTATGTAAAAAGTAAATAAAAAAAATCATTGCGTCATCTTTACATTTAAATTAATTTTTTCCTTCAAAAAATATTTTCTGAAAATTAAATTTTCTTATTTTTAAGTGTCTTTACAATTGTTTAAAAAAATAATAACAAAAAATGCCAGGAAATTTTATAATAAACACTTAATTAACTCTTAAAGATAGAGAAGAGCATTGCATTTTCTTAAAGAGACTATTATCAGATGATTTGCACTTTTTTTTTTTATGTACATTATTTTTGAAATGAAACAATTATTTGGATTCAAGATAAAATTAAGAGAGTAATTGGCGGTTTTTTAAATATTCTTGTCGACTAGAACTAAGCAAAAATCAATTTAAATTCAAACCTCCACAATTCCAACCCCCTTCAATTTGATAAGCTGAAGAAGCTACGCCTAACATAAAACCAAGAGGGAATGTTTCCATGACGAGAGTGCCGAAACTAAATACGTCTCTTTTGTATTTCAAGGCCAGAAGGGGGAATTGCTATATCTTATCACAAAGTCATCAAATTTATATAGGCCTGATGTAATGGCTTTCTTTATAGAGTGTATATTTTTTAGTCTAGGGATATAGTACATATAATTAAATACACATCGATTTGTATATAAAATTATACATATGTGAGCTGAGCACTTCTTACAAGTTTAGTCATATGTCAGCAATTATGAGCTCACCCACTATCTTTATCTTGATAAAAAATAAAAATAAGCTTGCACTTTAATTTAACTTCAGTGAGGTTCTGAAGTTATGTGTGTAGTCCGATGGTATATCGTTTTTGTGTATAACATTTTCCTTTAGCTAAGTCAAATTTTCTAAAAACTAATCGCAAATAAAACTAGATATTAGCCATTATTGCCTTATTTAAATGTAGTTTTATGATGGTTTTTTTTTTAAATTTTGTCTCTGTTCAAAATATAAAGGTGGTGAGGGGAGGGGGGGATTTCCCCGAAGTTCTTACATAATTGACAATATGAAAGAAGGTTTTGTTATGGTTACCCTTTACTTTATTTACTTTGATTAGCTTATTTTTAAACTTAATAATGTCGTTGTGCTATTTTTGACGATTGTGCCAAAGAATTTAATTTTATTTTTAGTGAATTATTAAAATTTTAAATCATGGGTTCTGTAGATTTGTTGCCAGTTGTACAAAGCAGTTTCAGTAATGAAACCGTAGTGGCTGTATCCTTGTTTTTTTATATTTATTTAAAATATTTTCTATTTAAAGCTGAACTTATTGTACCACTTACCTGATGTTTTCCTTAATTTTTTAATAATAGTGCTTAGAAGTTAGTCTAATGCAAGGATGGGTTCGTACTACCAGGTATTTGGCAATAGTTACTAAGAGTGGTTCGTCTGCTTTATTTATATTAACAAGTTCGAGAGTTCCTCCAATTTCATCTCTGGATATTTCCATGGAAGGAATTATTTCCATTGACAACAACTTCAACTTCGATCTTGGTATTAATTTATTCATTTTAAATCTAGAATAAGCACCTTAATTATAATAGTTAACTGATACAGATTTATGTAGAAACTTTATTGATTCAAGTCAATGCTAACTTCTATTTAAGTTTCCCTTGTTTTCATTTTTCCCTAGTTGTGAGTACTTGTGGTTTCTTATTTCCTTTTGATGTCATGCCTTCTTCATTGATGTCAGTGGAATTCAGTGTCATTTTTATTTGAATTTAGTATATGGGGGGCTTTTCATCGTAGTAGTTTCAGCCAAGTTTGTATTATTAAGCCTTAATGTTAATTAATTTCAACAATTATTTTTATAATTTTTTTGTCTTTATCTCTCCCAGTCAGTTTTCATTAAAAAAATATTTGAATTATAGATAAATGATAAATAACACTCACAGATATATATGTATTTCAAAACTATTTATCATGCAATTAGTATGCTGTTTCGATAATTGTTTCAAGGTTTATAGCACATTTAGGAAGTATGCTACATCTGGCTTTTTTAATGAAAACCCTAATCCGTGCCAATAGACCAAACTAAATAGTCAATTTAAAGATTTAATTTAGAAATTCTTTGAAATCATTAAGAATAAAACTCTTTATTATTGCAATTCAATATTTTTTTTTTTTCAAAAATAAGTAATACGTATTATTTGTGTTATTAATTTGAATTATATTTAAAAATCAAGAAATCTACTTGATTATTATTATAGGTAGATATTTTTCATATTATTATATGACAAATATCCCTACTGCTCCAATTTTATTTTTCATTCTTTTTTAAACTATTTTTCAATTGAATCCTGCCCTGCTAACATCACAAAACAGGGAAATGACAAACAGGCATTATAATTTGTCAATGCAAATTATGAAAATTCATCAGCCATTTTGAATATTAAAAAAATCAATTGAATTAAAGAATCTTTTTTGAAAATCCAATTTTAAGAAAAGTATCTGCCTGTCTAAGTAAACTCAGTGAATTTCTTTTCTAAATTAAATTAGTTGATTTAGGTTATAAATTACTTTTGCATTTACATTGCTCATATTCAATTAAATTTTTAAAAAAGGAAATAAATTAAAGAAAGCATTTTGTTATAATGATCAATAATTAATAATAATAACATCATTTGTCTGTGTAATCCTGTAAATCTCCTAACCAATAACTTTTCAGTAGCCTATCAGACTTTATACTACATTCCCGAAAAAAAGTAATTCTTCAATAGAGAGACAGATTTGGTCAGTTGTCCAGTTTTTAAGTGATTAGCAGGTAAATAGCTTGACAGGGAAAATTCTAAAATAGATAACTGGAGCAAAGTTAATTTATAAAATACCCTAGAGCTATGGGAATTATCTTCAGACTTAGTTATTTGATTTGCCTCAGTAGTTTTCATGGAAAACTACTCAATAATATATTAGACGAATTAAAGTTTCCTCCCTTGCTATTTCTAAAAATCTACACAAGTAGAAGTGGCTGTGATGGCCACCCAATAAAGTAATTAATCTTAGCAGAAACTGTTCCAAGTATATAAATGAATAAGTCAATCAAAACTAAACATATAAATAAGTTATGTTAATAAGTTTAATTATTTAATTCACCAAGAAATAATTGTTTCATTTAATGTATTTTAACAATTTAAATTATTGAATAACATATTTCAAAGTATTAGTTATTATATCTGTGTAAATAAACATTAATTTTTTTTCAAATTCTATTTTGTTTAAGCATGTGAACATCTATTCCAGAACAAATTACTAATCATAATACAATTTGAATTAAAATATCAATGAAACGATATCTCTTCAGAAAATTTTTAGGGTGTACAAATCTCCAAAAGCTGAGGTAGATGAACTGACTATGTCCACTTAGGGACCAATTTTTTTTTATGATGGTTTAACTCTTAGGCCTATGAATTATACATGGTAAAATTTGGTAATAACCTCCCCCCCCCCCCCCAGGAAATCCTGCTAATAAAAACCTGGTATCAGATTTGTACTTAATATTATGAAGTATTTATTTAAATGAATATAATTGATATTAAGTATCGTGTGACAGATAGAGAAATGAAACCTCTTACATGAAGAAGTACTCTGTGACCTATTAAGACCTTTCTTTGTGTTATTCTATTAAGCATAATAAGAGTAACTGAATTATTGAGCTTCAAATACTTATTGGGTTTTGAAATAACAGTTTGGTAGTATTTGAAGATGCTCCTGATATTATTAGTAAGATTTAGTGGATTTGAAATCTGATTGACTAATAAAATGTCTAAATTTGTAGTGATTAATTTTTCATATACTTATTTTTTTAATTTCTGCTAAAAATAAAAATTTCTTGTTGCATACTTTTGAAACTTTATCTTTAGATTTTTATATTTGACTTAATTAGACAGTAAAGTGTAGGTTTGATGTGAAGTTTTGTTCCAATACTTACAACTATTAAACTAAGTAATTAAATAACTATTATGATGAATTGTATTAGTATCTCTAACAAATCATTTAACAAAAAAAAAAAAAAATGAAGCAAATTACATCAAATCTTCACTAGTTATTTTACTTAGTTGCATTCACTGCAGACCATTGAATGGCAATTTTATGTCATTTAGAACTAATTAATGTTTCTATTGTTTTAGATACTGAAAATAAGCATGAAGAAGGTTCAGATTTGTACTTAAATATTTCATCAAATAAATCTAAGTTATTATTTGAAATGATACCTAGTACAAAGTCAAATGCATTTGTTGGTGAGCTTTACCGAGCTGTTGATAGTGAGTGATCTTTTAAATAATTTCTTAGAATGAAGTAAACAGAGAGTGATTTATTTTTCATTTTAAGGAAATATAATCCATTTAAACATAATGATATTTAAGGTTCATAATGCATTAATAGCTTAGCAAATTTGTTTTATGGTTGAATATTAAATGTTGTTTTTAATGGTACATCCCAATATTTTGACAATGATACAGCCCTGGCTTTTTTAAAGAGTAAGATATGATCACACATTGTTCTTTAACTTAAAAATTTTTTTTTTAATTTAAAATGGACAATATGTATCAAAAATAACTACTGTGAAATAATCTGCTGTCTTTTAAAATATTATTCTGACATTGAGTTAAAATCCCACAATCTTAGATATACACTGGCCTTATATAAATATTCCCTTGCCTTGCTTAATTTNATATTATATCTCCTTCAGCGTTTATGATCACATACCGCTTGTCGATTCAGTGGACTTATGCTGCATCAAAATTAAAATAGTAATTAGTTATAATAAGTTTTTTACTCATTCTTAAACTTTTCTTTTTTCATACTCTTTCCAGATAATCTATTTGTCACTAAACTATTTATTAATATTTGGAAATGATTCATGGGAATAATAAAATTAAAATTCTGTGGTATTCATAGTATTTGACTTGCTTCGTTTGATCAAACTTATTTAAATTTTCTTTAGAAATTAATTTCCTAATTTATATTTATCATAGAAAATAACATTTGCAAGTTAAAAATGTTACATTCTTATTCCTTGTTACTTCCATGCACATTAGGTTGAAATAGCATTTTCATTAATTTCTGTTATCATTCTTAGTATTTCCTTATCAGGCAGGTCAGGCAGAGGAAACTCTTTTCATGAATTGCCTGTGAATGATCTATTCCTCATGCCATTGACTCTAGTTGAGTGTTTGCCATTTAATAGTGTTGTTACTCTTCCTTAGTTTGTTGTTAATCTATTATAATTTAAGGCTTAAGTTCATAAGACTTTAAAAAAACTTTTGAATTGTCCAACCCAACAGACATAATTACTTATTGATTTCCAGTATAATTCTTTCAAAATTTTAAATAAAAAAAGAATAATCTCATCTATATATAAAAGAGATGCTTTTTCCTAATATTTTCCTTAATAAGTACTAATTACTTATTGTTAACTATATCTTAAAGTAGTAAGAAGCTCTCTATACCAAATTATATATATATANTTACTATATATATAAATTAATTAAAGCCATTTAACAATTTTTGAACTAGAGCATTTTCAAGACATGTGAGGTGAAACCAACCTCTGAAATGTTATGACGTTCAGTTTACTGTATGGGACTCCAAGAGACTTAATTCTTATTTTTCTACTACAAAATTTGTTTTATATCCTTTGTTGGGAAGCTCTTAGATCTTATTTATTTTAGTTTCATATACACAATGTGTTTTATAGTTACGCACTACACATAATATTAATATTAATATTTGTAATATACATAGCTTAATATGTAATTTTCTTCAAAATTAGGAAGAATATCTATATCTGATTGTTAATTCTCATTAATGTAAAGGCTGAATTATCTTTCCTAAAATGCCAAATGTCTATTAATTGCCAAAACAAGAATAAAAGCCACTCTTTGTTGAGTGCTATTTTTTGCGTCTTTATCTTATCTGTAGTCGAGCATAAATGTTCCTTATTAATATAAACTCAAATTGATACCATTTGACAGTAACTTTTAATAATTTATTGGAATTAATAGCTTTTGTAAATTGAGTTAATTTTTTTTAAATTCCCTTAGGGTTAAAATCCCTACTACAATATTTTATTTCTAAAAATATACTCTCTAATATTCCCTTTAAAAATATAAATTTAAAGTAATAATTAAAAAAACAAACAGATACATTATTATTTTGTTTGAAGCAAATTGAGAAGTTTATTTGATACAGGAGATTGTTTTGAAAATTGTGATATTTCTTGGAGTGAATGTGTAAACAATGGCTATGTTCTATGTGTGTTCAGATGTAATTAAGCGATCTGGGTCTCTGGAATTTTCGTGGTTAAACAAGTATAGTCCAGTCATCAGACAAGAGGTTGAGGATAGTGATATAAAAGACATGCCAGATTCTGTAAGTAAATCTTTAATTTAAAATGTTTATATTTTAACAATTAGTGAATAAGTGCATTAATAAGATGATACTAGAACAAAATGAACTTGAAAAATATAGTTTATTTTATATAACCTATTTGAACAATTCAATTAATACTATTATTTCTTATTATTTGTTACTTCCCTTGTGGAACTTTTTGGAAAGTTATGCTATTGTTCAGATTTAATTTTTCATGTTAAAAATATTTTTGAACATTTCAATGTATAAATTATATGTATAATATAATATATTGCCAGTCTTTCAATTTAGTTCATCTGTCTATTGGTTTTTTTCTACTCTAAGCACTCTCAAAAATCACTGAACGAATTTCACTGTAACCTTGGGAATGTGTTTCCCCATAATTAAGTTTGTGAGTGCTGTGATAATTAGTGGTATACAGGGCATCCAAAGATGCCATGGAAACTATTAACAACCCAATCAATTACTGAGCTTTTGGGTGTGTAGCACACAGTCTCACACTTCCAGTTGTTAAAAAAACTTGAGATTCTTTTTTTAGACAAAATTCTTGAAAGAGGCAAAGTATTATATATATATAT